>JAQIXW010001087.1:0-21697 GCA_034700685.1 Willowsia buskii
GTTCCCAACCATGATAAATGCAAATGTTACTGCCATTATAAGAAAGTTGCAACTCTTCGAATCTAGTATGATACATATGTACCTAATAAATTTGTGCCACCCAACCCAAAATATTGAAGTCAAAAAGGGGAAACCCCGGAATATGCATTGTACAAATTCAGAACAAGTCTAGCTACTTATTAGCATTTTATGCAGTAATTTTATTTTGAGGATTATCGGAGCACGCATAAAACATAACATAATATATATTGAATATTTAGTTTGCGTATGTATGCAAATTGGGAAGCAAACCAAAAAACCAATCACTTACTCACATTGCGGGAATTTCAGATCTACTCATATAGTTCGAACTAATTTGTAGAGATGCAGTCCAAGCTTAGCGTATAGATAAAACGCAATAATTTGAATGCATTATGACAAATTTTGCTGACAACAGCGTCCCACCACTATAATGACAAAAGTCAAATAACAACTCGTATTTTTGAAGTTCGTGTAATAGAGAAAATTGTTTCATGGCTCAATAAACAAGTAAGTTTGTTACCGCCAATGAAATTATTGATGTTTTCCGTTTATGGCGTCTTGCATGCAACAAAATTTCTCATGCACCATTTTAACCACGATTAAACTAGCAACATAAATGTGTACACGTCACCGTGTCACTCTCTTGGTTTATTTCCCTCATGCATTTTTCAAACTCTGTTAATATGATTATGCTGGTTTAAATGGAGTGCATAGTCAATTTTTTATTTACGCAATTAGAAATTACAGTGGTGCGTACATATAAAAATCAATTCGGCCACTTAAAGCGTAAAATAGTAAGTGGTAGTCTCCGTATTTGTATGCGTAGGTAGTCCATAAACCACAAAAGTAAATAGCAGTTGCATGATATTTCTTCATTTTCTTTTTTTTTAAAGTAAACGCGTCAAAAAATTTAACCTCTCTCTAAACGTATATTATTACCAACATCATTATTTATAAAGCTTTGTTTTGAGTATGTAGCCTCTTCAGTTTCCCGAAATTAGATATAAAATGTGAAAACAAGTTGGGAGCATGTCTTCTAATATTCAAAACAAAATTGTACACATACACATGTATCGTGTATCCGGCAAAGTAATAGTAGATAGTTTAACACCAGCAGTCTTCATCATTATCGTCATCATCAACCTTCAGTACGAGTAAAGTAGTTACGTATTGTTTCTCAGGATGTCATGTCGTGTCATGTCAAGTCACGTATACAATGGATACGCTACCAGTAGTGGTAGCGCTACTCCTTTCTATAACCACTTTACCAAACAACCAAAAGCTTCGTCTATAATTTAAACTCTGTAATATTCATGTATGTATGATAAATAGAAAACTAATAAAAAGTTTTTCCTCTCTGCAAATATAGACAGACAGACATCAATATTACGATGTGTTATGTTGATGTTGAATCATATCATTATTATTATAGATGCTCGCGGTGTGTGCATTATATTTATATGGTCTGGTGGTTCGGTTCCATGTGCACTTTTTTATCTTTCATTTGCATACTTACACATGCGATGCAACTTTTTGTCCAAAATATTACTATTATCGTGCTTTTGTCTGTACTCATCTTCTTCCCTGGCCTGTATAAGAATGAATAGTTCGACGGTTTGCTCTTTACAATAACGCATGTTAAGCAATAATGTATTTGGTAATTTCTCCTTGAAAACCTGACGTGAATAAGCAGAAATGAGGCAGAAGGAAGGGGATAATAATCTATGCAATCGTACAATAATAGAAAATACAATGGTGATAAATAAATTGAGGGTTGGAAATTTCCAGGATAATCATACATTTGGAGCTTCCATGCTACAAAATTATTATATTTAATTATCAACACAACGGCAGCAGAGGTAGGAACAGCACTCGTTGTCGTTCATAATATAAAAGGGTATCGATAAATTTATGAATAAGTATAAATAAATATGAAACCCGGACATTTCAATGAGAAATAAAATAAATTATATAAGTTGGTATGCAAGGAGTAGTGAAAGAGATTAAGATTGCATTAGATAAAAAATTGAAATTTGAACAATCTTGGTAATTTCGAGTGTTTCAAAATTTTCACTTTACTTTGGCTTTTTGATGCACATGTATGGTGGCTTTTTTACTAGTTTGCCTACTAGATATTTGTATGCCAGTAATGACACATGTTTTAAAGATAATAAATCTATTTTTATCCCGAACAAGAAGATATTTTAAACTTAAGTTACACTAATAACGTGAAGCAACAATATCCATTTAGCTAAAATGCATGCTTCTATCGTTCCAAATTATCTACAGGATTTATTTTTGAATGTGGCATTATTAGATTGTATTCGTGCAATACTTTGTGTTTAAGAAATACCAAAGTGCTATATTAACGGCATTTTAAAACTTTAGAACAAAAATAAACATCATTAGCAGCGCCCTGGAATAATTTTTCATCGAGAGCTTGAACGTGAGACCAATTAGAAACGAAAACGTGTCTAGTTCCCATAATTTCTCATGTTGAACTACTTTTCTTACAAAATATAAACAAAAATTGCTACTATCAAGCATCGTTTGGCCTGGATCCTCTGTTGATATCTTTATCAAAGTGTTATTGATGGAGCCAACCAAATGTCAACATGTTGAGTAATGATCTATAGGTTCATACTCAAACTCAAACATGGTTCTAAAATATAAATAATTATTTCTGTTAAAACTGCAAGTGAACAATATCAAATCTTTATGCTGTGTTTAACTTTCCAAGTAAGGTCTACAAATGATATTATTAGATTATCTCTTGAGGTAAGAAATGTAAAAGGAACAGTTTACATGCATTTACTACCCATAAACCTTTGATTGAAAACTCTACTTCTGCCTCGCCAAAATTACATCCTTCATTACTCTTTTACACCGACTCATTTTTCCTCAATATTATGAACTATGATCCATCAGTTGACTTGGATGACAGGAAAAACTTCCTAGCAAAAATAACATTTGTCAAGTGTGGCAGTAATTTTTCAAACGGATGACCAAATTTTACGTCACCTTAAGACAGGAGTTTGAGAGAGGCACAAGTAAATACGTGGGAGAGAAGATATGACTCCGTCTCAGTACATCTACTGAGTATTTACTTTTCCTGTCTGGGGTGAAGAAGATGAAGTTATATACGATATTGCTCGTTCGATGGTGTGAGTAATGTAATATATTTAAGCAATAATAACAATATTCTTCCAGAAGAAGAAGTGCCAGTAAAGCAGGCTCTTGTGGTGTGTGTGGGAGAGATGAGAGTAAGATAGTGGAAAAAATTGTGCAATGCTTGAGGAATCGTGACAGGGAAGATAAATGAATTTGTGAGAGGATGACAGCTTGATGACACTTATAGATGGTCTCAATATCTAAAGAGCCTTCTTGGATTTCCATCGTCAGCAACCACTCATCCTCACAAAACAGATTCAGAAACAACGAGAGAAGTTGGGATGAAGAAGAGGCAATATGTAAGGAGGTAAGCAGCAGTTTTCAAAGACTGAAAGATTGTTAGAGGAGAAAATTTTTATGATGACAACATGAGAATCCATGTGCGCTATAATGTATGTATTTATATTCTTAGATCCGATAACCCTTTGTTGAAATGATTTACAATATATATATATAAAATATTGGCAAAAACGTGAACAAGTTCTAGACTGCATGATTCACATACTCTGATTATTTTTACCTCATAAGTTTAGCTAACATATGACTAACTTTTCCAATTATGCTCACTATGGCCCCTTTTATTACAAATGTTTTATTATAATTATTCTTCAATGCTAACACTGTGAGGCACGTTATTCTTTATGGAACAGGTAAACACGATATGCATACATCATACATGATCCATAGAAAATTTTTTGTAAAAAATGAACAAGAACATGAGTACGGATGATGCTGATAGGATGATGATGATTATTATTTGCGTGAGGAGAGAAACTGTGCGATTGCTAGCAAGCGAGACAGCAGAGGTTAACTTAACTTTTCAAGTTATTTTGTTGTTAGAAGCGTTGCATGCTAACAACCGGAAATGGTCTTAAAGTGTGAGACTTTGCATGTGAAATAATTGAATGATTCGCAATTCATCTTTTTCATATGTATATATTAAACTTGAAGTGCACGCTATTTATTATCTCCTTTTTGTACTTCTGTACCATCACACCAGCAAACAAAAACCAGCCAAAAAGTTTGTACCGGTCATGACAATGTGAGTACAACAATGTACTTCTTAAACACACTATGATACTTCTTTATCATCATAGCAAATACCCTTTTTGCTTAATATCAAATGCGTGAAGTGAATAAAGTCCATTTTTTCCTGCTGTTAATACTTTTGCTAACTACTAACAACCCTACCACTTTACTACCATACTACACGGAGTAACAACGGAGGACAACTGTATTAACTTACGGCGACGATGAAGGGGCTGAACATCTTTTATTTATAATTTGGCTCATCATATCATATCAAACATTATTTGGTACTTTTCCGCTCTATAATGCTTTTACATGAGAGTAACTTTTACATGAAACTTTTTAAAAATAAATATTAATTTATTTCGTAAAAACAGGACAGGAGAATTTTATTGCATACACGTGAATCTCATATTATATATTAGTTGCTGCTCTTCTATAACATTTGTGTGCTTCAGGTTGCTAAAAACGGTGCTACGTTTGTCCAAGTTTGCTACATCAATCCAATCCGCATTTTTGCTTCTGCATATAATTGTCCTTTCACTCAGGTATTATTGTAAATGTGACCATCCTAATGACAGTTTTTAGAAATGGTCATCTGTAATATTTTCCTTGTACTGTTCAGCATGGTTGCCTTCAACTTCAAGCCTGTCACATCCACATAATTTATGACATGCATATTATACGCTCCTACTAGCTGTGAAACAAATGCCGTTTTTTTTCAAATGTGTATACATTGTTGCATGTTTATCATGTTTTTTGGTAGGGATTTGGATGAAATTATTTTTATTTGCGTTTAATATTTATAGCTCATCATCATTTAGTTTGGACTGAGAGCACTACCGTAACAAAAACATGACTACCGTCACACCATTGCCATTTGTTCCTGACAAAAAGCCAGCCTTTCAAATGTCATTTCTGAAATTGTCAATCTTAATAGTATGTATTTGTATCTTTTAAAAATTTACATAGCATCACATCATACATACCTATTACATATTACACCGTGAATGCCACATGAGGATGCGAGCGTGGAACGCAAAAAATGTCATGTAATACATATACGATACATAGAAGCCTATTTTATTTAGACTACTGGCAAACAAATAAATGCTTTTCAGAACTTTTTAAGTTGCCATCAGTCAAACGCTGCATTGCACTGCTAGAACTTTCATATACCAAAGCAAGCAGGCAGCAACCATGTCGTGAGGATTATAACAGGAGTGATACAATCAAAAATGATTATTTTGATGATTACATGATTACAATATGAAGACACGATATTATTTTGAAGCGATGTGTAACAATGTGATATTCCATGATATGAAGATACGTTAATTGTAAAGTTATATATTGCACGTCACATGTGTGTTTGCATGGTATTTTACATTTGGATGATACTACCTAACGATAATGGTATAAATATCTGTTTAAAGTTTAAATTCATCCTGAAAACGAAACCATCCCAAATGTTTCAATAATCTATCATCCGGACTTCCGAATTCATTGGATTTGTCCGACTATGTAGCTAATACTTGAATCAATTGAAGCTTTCTCGTCTTCTAATTTTATTACACTTTGCACATAAATATAATGTCTATTTTTTACTATCCGCTTTTGCATAACTTCCCTGAAGCACAAAATGCGAAGAATTATTATACGAAGATGTCCTGCCAATGTAACGATGCACCATAAATCTAGCAGACCAGATGCATGAGATATCTGCATATTACCATTATCTAAATTACTACATTTCCAAAGGAAAAGTATGAATCACATTTAACTTGTTTTATTTTAACTTATAGCATAGGATAATAGAGCAATATGTTAGGTACATGCCAGGTAAAAGAGATAAATGTATGCATATGCAATAAGACGTATTGTATAAGGCTGTAATGAAATCTGGATTTTTTCGTAGTGTTAAACATTCTAATAACCATTTGGAAAACTGCTACTGGTCATACACACAACATGCATTTATTGTGTTATTATTTAGTAAACGCAGCAACAAGCCTTTTTCTCGTATAACCTGATCACATCACGCAATAATTATTGGGATTTGATGTTTTGTGGTAAAAAGAAGTCAGCATATCAGTAGTTGGTTCATGGTTGTTTCTGCCTTTATGCATGTAACTTAATATATTTTGTACCATTATCAATACATCATATTTAGAGTAAAAAATCTTTAGGTGGAAAAGTGGTATTTTCTCGCTAGATTTTTATTTTGTTAGAAAAATTATACCTGATGATGATGACGAGAGTATGATATGATGATGACTAGCGTACAAGACAACTGGTACACACACAACATATATTATTTCTCAAATAATCAAATATTTATATGAATTGTGTAGAGAATGGAGTGAGAAAGAAAATTCGTTCTAAAATTATAGTTAAAACATTTTCGTATAGTTTGTTTTGTGCTTTGTCTACTTATTAAAGTGAATACAACAGGTAGTTTAAAGGAAATGTATAAATAAATAGCTGCCTGACTTGAAATGGCTTTGTTTGTTGTTTTCTCTGCATTGCTTTTCGCTGAAAAGATGGTCTGCGTTGAGTCGGATTGGATGATGATGCTTGCATGCTGCTATGTGAATGTCGATTTGAGCATATTTTTGCTATTTTTTGGCTTTGAGATGATACACGCCGAAACCCCAGCTTAAATGAAGAAGTTTTCCATTTAAAATGTGGTTGTGTGCAATATATATACAGGTATTTAGTTTACATGTCTTTGTTCCATTCATGATTACAGTAATAACTATGCAATAAAAGCTGCAATTGCCACAGTCTCTCTAAATAGTATTTTAAGTCCTTGCGTGTTGTTTTTTTCGAGAATTTATTCTGCTTTACAAACAAAAATTTGAAAAGAATCATGTTATTTTTAATTACTGCTTATATCATATCCTCTTAATCCATGCCATGCTCATTTCCAATAGTTTTTCTCAAGGTAATAGTACAAGGCATCGACAAGTTAAGTCATTGCTGACATTTTAATGTGAAAGATACAGAAATCAGTTAGCGGTTGTTTCCATTCCATTTTATTTCAAATTTGTTCAAACATATGAGGTAAAGGTTCCATGTATTGGTCATTTTCCCGCAGACATACCAACGTAAGTTAAAATTCACGTATTACTTACCGTCTTACAGGAACCTGAATACCAGATAAATACATCGGTACCACAGCTCTGGTCATACAATAATAATAAATAACTAATGATTCGAAGGCCCTGGCAGTTACTCCTTTTGTACCTGTAGATACTATTGTACGTAGTATAGTAGAATTATAAGCGCATAGTGTAATAATTAAAGCTTTTTGGGTTTAATTTTGAGATTTTTCAAAGAACTACATATACCATAAAACAGCAACTTTCAAATTTCATGTGTTTATAAAATTTTATACATGCACATAATTTGTGTAAAGCCTTTATATTTTTAATGAAAATTGACTGTCTAAATTAAAGAACCCAGTAGCTCAGCTATACATGTTATGTAACTCTGTTCTTGATTCTTGAATAGAATAGAGGCATCAGCAGCACATGCTGTTTATGTTTTCAAACTCTATCTGTTATGCTTCTAAGAAAAAATGTAAATGATACAAAAACTTGGTAATTTTCTAAAGAAAGATGAATGTTTTAAACATGCAACGCTCATGTAAATGCAATATTTAAGTAATAAGTAAGTGCATTTTCTATCATTACTCGTGCATTTTTTCGGTTTATAGTTGATGATAATAATTGTACGGAAAGCAGAAGCATTTCAAGGAAAATGGTAGTAGTAGCGAACTAAAAAGAGAGAGTAAGACCTAAAGCACGCAATTAGTCAGATCCTCCAGGTACAATGTGCATGTCGTGCACTTTTTAGATTTCTTATGAATGTATTTTCCAGGTGCAAGATAATTTTTTGGGGAATAATATTATGAATGGAGACAACGTGTATAGGAAATACGTTGGAAATTATAATACCAGCCAGTAGGTATGTAGCACCAATGATATGCTGTGATACGGTTAGCAGCAATCTAAAACCTGAAACGATACTCTGGTAGCTTCATTTCACGCATTTAAAACACATTATTCACGGGCAATTCACTCCATTATATGAACAATTTAAGGGAGTTTATGCATTTTCAACCGGCTTGAAAAAATATTTGGTGTCACATTTCTAAAGTTAAGATGATAACGATGATATGATGATGACTTGGTTGGTGCCCTTCTTGCAAAGATATTATGGACATTATGGTATGCTTGTCATATCTTCTTGTCTCTTTCTTGATACATGGACGAATAACATTGCATTCCACTTCAGCTTTCGTCCTCTACTTGCTTGTCTACTTCATAATGCATAACTCTAAACGCTTGAGCATTCATTCATTCACTTCAGCAATCAAGGGAAAACGGGTCCATGCTTCATACATGAGAAAGATCATATTAACACGCGTGGACAGTTTGAAAGAACTTTAAATGAGTAGGGTGGTGAGTAGAAATTCACTTCTTAAAAATCCTCATATTTCCTTTCAAATGAAATGAGGCATGAATACATTTCACAATAAATATTTACTAACACAAAATTTTTGACCCATTCCTTAAGGAAAAAGAGCATAAGTGGGTCTGGAGAATCAGCTTTTATATAATGCTTGCCTCGAGAGAAATGGCACACTTTTTCCTTCAGAAATTTTTGTTTTGTATGAGTCAAGCAAGACTCATGAAAACCAAATTGTGAAGAAATGAGCCCTTCTTAGTCTCCATTACCCTGCTGCTAATCTGTTTACCAACTTTTAACGCACACCCAACTGCAAAATGAGCAAAATCACGTAGAAAACAACAAACGTATTAAATACTTAATAGCATCAACAAAACAAACATGCGTGCCCTACTAATAATTATTATTATATGATCCTGTGGGAATACATGCGCTTATATTGACATGATGTAGAAACGTAGACATCATGATCATATAAAACAATAAATCTATTAGACTTAAGACGACTACTTGGATCAGACGACTCCTCATCCATGCACGTAAGCGTAGTCAATTGTTTCAGGGCTCGACAATTCCAAGTGCTGTTGTGATGATGATGTAATGAAATGGAAAGGTCGTCATCGGCGTCTTTCCCGGCGCCAGTGAGGCAAGTAAAATGGACAATATACCTACTTACTTGGATGCAATAGTATTTTACTTACTAATAATGAAGATATATGGTAGGTACTACACCACGGTGTAGAAGTGGTATGATTTTCAAGAAATTGTAAAAGTAGTCGTTGTAATGGGAGTGCTGGCAATAATGGTAAACGCTGCTCACAGTCACCACCACCAGTTAAGTTACACCACCAGTAATACAAGACAGCTATTATTTTACAACACCACCACACATTGTCATTGTGATTGTTAAACATACTTAGGCATTAGAACATGAGCTGACTGACAAAAGCTCAAGAAAAGGGAACATGAACAAGACGACGGTGCTGGTTACGTTGTAACAGAATATATAAAGCCACTAATACTCTCATTATATTAAGGGCAAATAAAATGCATTGTAGAATCCAAGCATAAATGTAGAAATGGAACCATCATTTTTCGTCGTCATCATCATCATCGTCGTATCCTTTTATCCCCTTTAATTACATTGTGTGTGCCTAATGGAAGCCATACGTTTTTATTGCCCTCCTCTGGATTCCTATTGTCTCTAAAGCACTTATCGCTTACGTCTCATCGCTTAAAATCTCTCTTAAACAAACTTATACCTTTACCTTCCATCTTTTTGAACATGAACAACAATCTTTTTTGTCGCAAAAGAAGGTAAAACACGCTAACTCTGAGGCTGCTTGAATGTATGTTAACTTACATTACATTGGAAATCATGTCCTTAGAAAGCAGCAAACAAGGCCTATCCAATTAATATTCAATACAAGGAGTAAATAGGCATATAATGTTTTTCCAGCAAACATGATATTTTTTATTATGTATGGTTAGGATTATTACATCACGTATGATGTCGCCAATGAAGGGTCCTCTGCATCTCGAGATTATTGAGACGATAACACATTCAATATTGATAGCTATGATACCTTGACCTCTCATCCAGTGTGTTAAGTCTTTAAGAAAACAGGAAATTTCAGTTTGGTACATATAAACTGGAGCAAAGAAGGAAGTGAAAACGGGCATAAAGTACGCAAGTTGAATATGAGCAAACAGTTCAAGTAAGTTATTAACCTGTTAAGAAACCACTTGAAAAACTAATATAAACTCACTAGAACAGTAAACACAGATAAGATAGTGCTAGTATATATTGTATTGTAGTTTAAGGAAAGACTTGTTGTTTTACTTACTTGCTGTTTCTGTATAATTTAGGAAAAGTCAGAATAGTTGAAGAAATAATCATTTTTATTTCATTTATTTACGCTGATTCTTGTTTGATTTACAGTCAGCACGAAACCACAAAATTCCCTTTTCAATTCTTTTTGCTCCTTCTATTCGGTTTTCTTTACAGCGTCGTGGCTTTTGCTGTAAGTTAGCATAAAATACTAGTTTCGAATACCGAAAAAACTAAATAGACATACATACACGCATGCTGCACAAAAGTTTTTTTCTATTATGATACATTTTTTACCAGGATTTTTTGTATAAAACGTTGTGTGATAGGCTGCTTCAGATGATGATATTATGTGTAAACTTTACCAGCAAAACTCTTGTTTATGATTAAAAAATGATATAGAAAGGCGGACGGGTTAATATATACCATTATGTTTTCCTGTTTGAGATTTGTGAGCAAGATAATAGGGAACGGCAGAAAAGAAGGAGCAGATACGGCAATAATAATTATAAATTTTTTGCTACCTAGCTCTGCTCAGCACCAACCAGCACGGCATTATTCTGTACAAAAAACATACAATATGTACCCACCATTCATTATTACTAAACTCATCAATTCAACAAATATAAAAATCTAAAAGAGCAGTAAAGCGCTCCTTGAAATACGAACATTTACAAAGAATGAATGATGCATGAATCGGGTAAATCATATTGCCCAATTACGTATATAAAGTAAAAACGGCTCACTTCTCACAATAATCATATCAAAAACCACCAAATTACTTACCAGTAAATAAATAACTTTGTATTTATAAGTTTTAGACGTAATATGACATAAAACATACTTTTCCCTTTTGTTTTCAGTCTGATGGCTGATGTATGTTTTATAACACGCTTCTTCTATTTAATGCTCTAGCTCGACTCTGTCATTTTGGTTCTATGCATGCATGCAAGCAAGCAAATTAATTTTTGTTGAAAAACACACGAAAGTAAAGTAAATACACCGTCTACGCAACTTTAAGTAATAGCACAAAGTAATGCTCTTCTTAATGAAAACATATGGTTTTCAAAGCAAACAATTAGCTTTTCGGATATGCTGTATAAAAATTTCGTGCCGTAGGAACACGAAGGGGTTCAGGGAACCTACAAAGATTGGGAGAAAATTTCAAAGCCAGTCAATAAGGAGGATGTGTAAAAGCAAACATGTTGTGCTTTTTACAATGTTGAGGAAAAACGTTTTTGTCGGGTAGGAGAATGAGTAATACCCAGGAAATGTGTAGATATTGCATGCAATGGTTTTTCTCTTTACATTCCTCACTTTTCTTTGCTTAACCTTGCACCTGAAAATAACACTCAACAACTTGATAAAAAATACATTTTATCTTCATTATGACCAAAATATGGACAAAGTCCTAATTCGAGGGAAGACTTTATCTATAAATATAGATGGACGCGTACAATATATGGGTCACCTAAACGGTACTGAAGATCATGAAGTTCATTAACAACTAGCTTAATGACTGGGAGATTGACGAATGTTATGGTGGGTCTGGGACAGTAAAAGTTCATCTGCATTAAATTCATTACCACTCCAGGTACAATTTAGTCACTTCAAGACAAACGAATTGTTCACACAGTTTTACTCAAACGTTTTGTCAATTATCTTTTCCAAAAATGAGAAACTTCCTTATTATTTTATTGTTGCATGTATTTGCGTTTACAAATTGTGAGGGAGATTTTGATTATTTCGCGTCTGACGTGCCCTCTCACTTACCTGCCCCACTTAAAGTTGACCTTTCCTCGATTTCCAGGCAGGATGGAGGACCATTGGGCACAGGTTTGGCAGGCGCACCTCCAATCCCTCCACCTCAAAATGTTCCAGTTAACCCGCTTGGGCCAGGGATAGGGCCAGGAGGACTTTCTGATGGTTTTGTACCGTTTGGTTTGAACCACATCATCTTAATTATTGTTCCCATGTTCAAGGCAAAATTTCAGAAGCTACCTGCATGGTTGTCATCCACCATCAAAATTTCTATGCCTATCACAGGTAACACTTTATCCACGTATTTACAGTTAATCTAGATGTTTTTAACTACCGTATGCATTTAAATAGTTCATGCTTTGATCATCCTGTCTGTCTGTGTGTTAACACGATTTCCCTAAACCGACTTGACGAATTTACACCAATTTGGTACACAGTTATCTTAGGTCAAAATAAAGGCCTGAAGGGAATTTCAGGTCCAACGGGAACCGTTAGAAACCGTTATAACGACCAATTCTTGCTTTATCAATATAGAGCATGTGTGGTATCATTCGAACACATTTTCACCACTGATCATTTCTCGCATCAATTTTCTTCAAAATTCGTAACGGTTTTAACGGTATAACGCTTTTTAGTGGCTCCACTGTCATGACATTTTGCTTTTTTTAATCGTGTGGAGACACGACAAATACACGCCAAACGGTAGTTGCATCTCCGGGGTTTCACCCGTCTTGTTAATTTTAATATTAATTAATTTTCTCCTCATTTTTCCTTTCAGTATTCTTCGATCAGCTTACTGTTCCACCGGGAATGTTTGTGCCAGGAGTAGGGGGCTTACCTTTGCCTTTAGGTGTTCCTCCTCCAATCGGGCTAGGACCACCGCCGGGAATACCAATTTCGCCCCCCGCCCCTTCTGTTGTTTCTCCAAATACCGGTAGTGCTCACACTACGAGCGCTCAAACAAATCCAGGTTATGTGTATCCTCAATCTGCTTACTACGGAGGTAATGCTTATGGTCCTAATCCGGATCCACAACAAGAAGATGAGGAGGAAGAAGATGATGCATATGATAACAGCTACACTGAGGAAGACAGAAAAAAGAGACGAAAACGAACAGTATTTGCAAATCCCAGTACAGCAAAATCAAGAAAAAAGCGAGCCATTAGTTTTAATGAGACTATCCACTCTGCTGAAAGGGCAGCGTTAATTCCAAAACTAGAAACTCTTCTAGAAAATGGTGGATTTGGGGGCAAGTCTTGCTTACTAAGAGCAATATGTGAGGTTCACGAAGCCCCATTAAATCATTACGGGCTCTTGGGTGAACTGTTCACCATATTCTTCAGGTAAATGTTTTATCTTTTTTTTTACATATTCATATAAATTCTCTTATTGGTAACTGTCCCTGGAATGTATGTTTACTTCTGTGATCAAGTGTCAGCAAATCAGCATTTGCAGAGAGTCATTTACCGGAATATTTGCGTGCAGAGGAGGTTGGGAAAGCTGGGGACTGTACACAATACTTCAACCACTGTGACAACACAATATTTTCTTGGGAAGAAGTTATAACGACGAAGAAGAAGAGAAAGAAAGTGCCTGTTATGTTTAATGTTATTGACGAGGTTCTCTAGAAAGTGTTCAATAGTATATCATCCGGTCTGCGTTGTACATAAATGTTAATATTATTTAATTTTTAATTCAACAATAAATAAACAACATGCTACAACAAAACAAAGTTATTGTTTGCAATTGCAGCAAATCTCTACTCATTCAACAACAGAGGCATAAAACAGCTCAGTGTGATACAAAATATTGTAACTAAAACAATTATATTTTACAATTTTGTAGTGCAGTAAAATATACGCATAACATTGATAGCCAACGGCAAATGTTTACTACCATCTTCGCGTATGCATCTTCCTGTAGGTATGTTGTACTCTTAATACTCTCAAAAGAGCCGATTTGGCTGAGGTGCACAGCAAGGAGTCGTCCAACACATTCTCAAACAAACATGCAACATAGTAAACCAATTCTTTTCATATTATGCATACAATAATATAATTTATACGAATTCATAAATAATATTGCAATACTGACGAATATGATTATTTTACTACTTGACCGACTGCTATCTTATGTATGCTCCTTAATATTCTCTAAATCATTCATATTCATAAGTTACGTTCGTCCACCAAAAAACTCGCTAACTGGACTTCAGAAGTAAGTAAATTCTCTGTTCACTTCATGTCATTTTATCCTTTTATTGTTCGCCGGCTCCTATATTATTTCTCTACCGTGCTGCTCGTGAAAAACTTCCATTGTCATCATCATCGTCATAAGTAATATTCCTCCTTCTTCATCGTCGTCTTTTCTCTCCCACTGATTACTATTCAGTTTCTTGCAATTTATTATTACCACACTTTTCCTCTATTCAAGTAGCTATGTGCACTCTGAAATGCGATGCTACCTCCACCTCATTTTCATATTTTCTTCATTTTGCCTATTATTACACTTTAACCACTCTGCTGTTTTTTGCCTTTCATACCCAATCTAACCAAGAACCTCGTTCGTACGTCTGTTCATGCCAATTCCTTCCACAAATCATTTGAATTATTAATCAACATTTTATACTTTTTGCGCTGAGTAAGAAAGGAAATATTATGCATGATGTCGTCCTCCATACCAGAAAACACAGGTATGGTACCACCGGCTCCCCTCCTGCTTTCGCTGTGGGTGTTCACCGATAAACGTTTGATGTTCAAAAACTGCTGACGACGATGTGGTGGACATAGTGTGCGGAGTGTACTACTAGTATGTCCTCATGAGTGCACGGCACATTTGAAAGAACCCAAACTAGAAAATTTTACGGCTGCTCTCTTACTAGTAAAGTAGTTTGCACTGCTGTCATTATCATTATTATCACTATCATTTTTGGTTGGTTGGAAGTTACTATAAACTCAGTCACTAGCCCCTCTAGTCACCGTTGTAGTTGTCCTCGACAATTACGATGATGATTGAATATGCATGGTAATCTTTACTCCCGCATACTTTTTGCACGGTTTCGTGTTTTGTTGTACTACCACTTATCACGAGCAAAAGGTAAAATAGCTGTAAAAATAATGCTTTTTACAAAAAGGTGGAACTAGTGGAACAGCTATAAGAATTAGCTATGCATGAACTATACAGGAGACGGTTTTAGATACATATCATTACGCTTACATGCGCTAACTTGCTCAATCACCCATAAACAGTGGTCATTACTTTTACCTTGTCGATTAAATGGACATAGTTAAAAACGACATGCATGAAACTATCTGAATGAACAACAAAGACTAGAGTTGCCAATTACCACTATTTTTCGAGAGAAAAAATTGTCGTTTTGCCACATATTACATTAAGCTTTATAGCTGGGAAGTATCTCTACACTCTACACGGGTTTGCAAATACTACTAACGTATAATCTTAAAAATAAACTTGCCTGCTTAATAGGGTCACTTAATCATGAACTAGCAAGCAATAACAAAAATAATGCTTTTGTATTTGACCGCAAAGCAAATGTCAAGCGCTAAAAGGTTTTTATGAATGTCTTTTACGGTTTAAAATCATGAGACAACACATCATTTTTAATTTTCACAAATTATTATGCTTATTGTAGTTGTAGTAGTTTGTGCTTTGAAATGAGAATATTTCATATTATTATTCTTTAGTAGGATTAGCAAACAGACTAACCAGCAGGTATTTCATAAATGTACTTGCGCATCCTCTCATAACTACACAAGTGCAAATATGCAGATAAACACTACCGTACAATTACAGACCATACCTCTCGTTCTTTGGTTTTTGACCAACGCTCTCAATATTAGCTGAGTTATGAATAAAGTTGAGTTACGCAAAGTTGGATCATTCTGCATATGAAGTTTTAGGTGAATATTTATGAAACCTAAAGTTCTCTCATTCCACTTTATTTATTTTGATAGTAGTGAGGCATAAACGTCTCGATATCGCCACAAAAATGTTAACAACCATTTATAATGTGACGAAAAGAGTGAAAATGGATATTTGACTGATTATCATGATTATGGTTGTTGGCTTTTTAGGCGTTGAATTTTTCATGAAAAAATTTTCATACTCGCACTGAAAGGTAAAAAAATACCATCCGTTCTCATTCGACAAAATGCCAGTAAATGTGTCTATCCGTGTACTACATACCGTGTACAATCGACAATGTCGTTGTGTAAAGGTAAAAAATAGTAATTGTAGTAATAATAATAACTACGTATTGCCATTATTGAAGTCACTTGCTCCATTCGTTTTCTAGTTGTTTCTTTATTCTGCCAAGGATAAATATACAGTGCGTATCGAGAACTCGCATTTTATAACAAAAACAGAGCGTAGCTGAAACATGTACACATTTTTTTGTTTATAAAATATTATTGCGTTTTCCCAATTTTGTACGTATCACAATAATTCCATCGTGTCTGTTGGCAAGAAAAAACACTACACATAATCATTATTTTTGTTCCTGGAACACATACATGGTTTTCAACCTTACCTTATCACATTCATGACAGTATTAATAACTGCTATAGTTGTGTTGTTAAAGAAAGGGTAGAAAATGCACATTTTTATTTAAGCGTTGTTAGACCACTTTACTTTCCTAACATTATGTATTACCAATTACTACACATACATGCTCAAAAGTTACCCCAAAATGATGACAACAATGTTGACGAAAGTATCTATATGGAAATTCCTTTTCCGTTTCGCAGGCTTGGCTAACGTGTATGCGTGCACTTTTTGCAAAATATACCTTTCATATAAAATGGTAATGATAATAATAATATATGCGCGTATGACTTGTCATGTTTAGTTAGAAAGGTAAGTGTAGACGAAATAAATACTGAGTACAAAAATTGAACTGATGGACAACTGGTTAAAAAGGAATATTTCCTTGCTTTCTCGCTCTGCTAAACTCTGTCCCAAACCTTTTCCAGCAAAATTATTAATGTGCTGGGATGCATGAACTTACAATTACAACGAGCCAAAGTTTAAGGCAGACACAAAAACCCTAACTAAATGGTAATAAATGTAAGATTAAAGTGTTTTTTCCTGTATAGAGAAAGATACTTTATACGTAGTTGTATTTTCCTTTTTTATCGATGGCAATGTTTATGATGAAGGAATGTTCTTGCTGCTGTCGTTGATTCTTGCGTGCGGACCGCACAAAAACCCAACTTAAACAAGGTGATTACACAAAGAAAAGAGAACACCCAGTTTTGAGTAGTGAGACTCACTTATTTCTAGTCACTTGTAATGGTTAGTAGAGTCAGAGAGGAAGCTAGCATAATATGTGTACTTGCACAGATAAAAATATTCTTGGAGACGTTTTGCTTCTGATGATGCCTGTAGATGTAGATTGTTCAAATTTCAGGACAACAATTTATGGTTGGGCATTTTGTACATAATACATAATATGTGTGTGTATATTTTTGCTTAATAATGCATATTATTCGTGTTTGAAGTTTCAGTTTTTATTTCAACACAATCCTTTTAATTCGGAAGTTCAGGAAACTTTGTTTTCGAGTAAAAAGAGTTTCATGTTTTGATATGATTTTACAGGTAGCTCAGTAAAATTGTATAACAACACAACTTAAACAAGATCCAAGCTTCATTATTTTCTATTATAACGTGTTTCATTCTTATGATAAAAAGAGCATCTGCTTTATAATAAAGCAAGATAATTGTTTCTGTTTGTTGTTGGTTCGTCTCCAAACTTCTTTTAAAACAAACGTGTTATGTATCATCAGTACATGATGAAGTTCATGTCATTTTACCAACTGACTATTACTACTGGCCTAAGCAGTAGAGCTTATAATAATATAATAGCAGCAACATTTATTACCAGAATTATGGAAAACTCTGCTTTCAACGAACTTGTATGCAGAATAACTGTCTTAATAGTATAACGCAGGTAGGTTTCTGTAAAAGCTTTTGTTTAAAGGGAAAAGAGTATAATATTTGACTTATTTCTGGCTTTTTGTCACACTAGTAATGTAATGTAATGTATTTGTAATGTAACTATTTGTAATATAACTAGTAAGCCCGTCATACATTGTAGGACATATCTAGAAGTAGTACACAAAGTTTCCAAATGTATAAAAAAGGTAGCACAACATAAAACAACAGGAAGTAAATGCATAATGGCCCGTAGGTTGCAAATTCCTTAGCCTGAACGTTGCTTTTCTAGTGCCCATACTACACACGTTTGCCTATCGGCAGCATATTTCATTCCAAATGACATAATTAAAAAAGATCTGCTAGTCACTAACTTGAAAAATTGTGGGGACTCAATTGAAAAATTGTGGAAGGTATGTAGATTTCGTCATGCTGTGGATCATCATCATCAACAAAAACATGATTGAATGGTTTGCGCACGACAATTAATAATTATATTTGTTCTGGATACTGTGTATACAGATTTATATGTATTTCTGTTCTCGACGTATATATGTTTTTCTGAACACAACGCCAGAAAAAACTCGAAACCAAGGGAAGATCACCCTTTCCAAAACAAACTATAAATCTAATAACTGTCCCGTCTTATCATCACTTTTCATCTTATGTTATGACCTTGTACACATAATACGTATAATCATCATCTGCAGCAGAAAAGTCAAGCAATTGGACCCCATCACCATCAAGAAGACCCCAAGAACATATGCTTGAGTTTTTCTTCTCCCAATTTTATGTGATGGTCATCAGCTTGATGAGCTTGGGGTTTACTAGATAAATGAAGTAACCGAATTTCCCGAAAATGAGATTTTCCAGAAAAAGCAAACAAGAAGGACTCATTGGAAGTCAAAATCACTCTCAGCAAAAATTGACTGTTGTCCTAGGACAACACAGCTCTCGCATATTTACATGGAGTATAGAATATATATTATGGAGATCATACATGACGATATTTCTGATCAAAGTTTTGTACTGTAATTCCTACTTCCGTTGTCTGAAACCGTAATGTCAATGTTGAGTGTACTGTACAATATTGCCCGCGCTCAAACATTTATTACAACTTACAAGTTACAACATTCAATACAGTGTTTAGTTGTCAGCAGCTAGAACACAAACACCACCAAAACCATGCATACATCTTCGTCTTTCAGTCCCCACTTTTCATTCAAACAACCAGACCAACAAGAGGACCAAAATATTAGTGAAAGAGTGAAATAGGAAATTGAAATCCTAACAATAAAGTTACTCACTGCTTCATAAGTTTAATAGTAAAGACATGCTTAAAATATACGAAGTTTTATCGAGGCAGGAGCGTCAAGAAAGTAACTCTTTGATGGAGTACCTTTTTTACAACTCTAATACTCTAATCCCTCTGAAAGCATTATAGTTTACGAGGAGGGACAATGCAATACAACAACAACACCAAGAAGTACAGAATCCATATCAATGACTTCACAAATTCACTACGACTTATGATCTCTCTGACTCTTTCTCTCATCTTAAAGGGTTGCTATCCCCATCGTCATATGGTCAGGTCACCCATTATATCAAGAAATAGTGAAAGCGAAAACAAGCATTTAATGCATGCTTACTCACACTGATCATTGATGCAACGCACTGCTCCTCAATACTACATAATGCTCAGTGGTGCACAGCGTATTTTGGATACGTTTTTATTCCCTGAAGAGAATCAAAAGGCAGTGGTGCTTAATGCCATTTCAAGTTCCATTCTTGACTCAATTAATTTCCTTCTTTACGTCTCTTCCCTCTTTTGTTTCTTTTATGTAATGCTAGTGAATATATATATATATGTAGGCATACTTAAAGGAGCCTACCGAAATCACTCGAAACAATCTCTATCTCATTATAATGGTATGTTGGTGAGCGAGAAGCTAGTTTCCTTGAAGCATTGTGTAGTATGTCGTATCTACCATGACCATTTTGTTGAAGGAAAAGTAGAAGTATTAATACGATGTGATCATTATTATTATCATCATCGTTTTTATTATTACACGGATCTCCCTATTTATCAGTAAAAATGCCATCAACTCTTTGCTTTTTCCAGTCTCCTCAGTAAAATAATATGTTGCACGACTGACATGTAATGTCCTTCTGTTCTTCTTCTGTTTTGTCTCCCTAGAACGTATACTTTTTATTGCTATTTTCTGTCTGCCCTTTTGTTGATGTTCTTGTTACATTGTGATAAGTAGCTAGCCAGCAGCACCATCCAGCCAATTTAATGGAGAGAAAAAGTGAAAATACATGAGAGTACTTTTAGAGAAGTTTACATGGGTCCAGACACGTCCGAACAAGTGGACAATGCGTAAATACGTGGAAACTTGTCAACGACATGGTAAATTTTATTATTATCGACTTGAGCCTGACGGCTATAATGCTAACAGAGATCATCACGATGATACACATAGTTGAGCTTTGCTCTGCCTGCCAGTAAACTTGAGGTTTGTGACGGCGAAAGACGTATGTACCAGACCAGAATGTATCCTGTAGTAGAAATATAATCATGTAAGTAATGTCTTTGGATTGTAAAAGCGTGTTTGAATATATGCGTTGAAACGTCAATGTCCAGTCCACTTTTGTGACAAGGATGACGATAATAAGGTAGATTAAAGTAAATGAATGTAATGTAGATGTGGGCTAGCATCTTGTTTTTCAGCACATTTGTTACTCTGTAGTTTTAACAAAATGTTTTAATGCGATTTATGAACAGGTGCTCTTGCTCGGTACAATTAAAGTGTAGCAATAAGCATAGTATGATATAGCATTCAAGAATCAATTCCTTGTTCTTATTTGTTTCGAAGATAATTAAACTCAAGTAGGTAGCTTGACAATTATTGTTAGTGTAATAAATTTGATTTTTTTAAAAATCCACTAGCACATAAAAACGACCCGAATATGCTCTCTATGCAAAATTTCACACGCTAGCAGTAGAAATATTTAAAAAAATACAACTTTGTGCAAAACATAATTTCGTCTACAGCGTCCTTTGAAGCAATGGGTGTAATGGAATATAGGATTCACTCATAGACATGCTCGTGTTATCTGTTAAATAAACCACCTTCGTTTTGGTTTTCCCTTTATCTTCATTATTATCATGCTCATCGTCATCGGCCGTGCTCTTTCCCTTTCTTCCAGGGAGATGTCATCCAATTTTAATAAATCATGTCACCGTCTTATTATTTATGTGTTATGATTAAAACCTCCACGCATGACGTTATGTTGGTTGACTGCATGCCTGCTTGCTTTTCCTTGTCCGTCGTCGTTCGTCCATTTGAGTTACTTATTGCCGTGTGTTGTTCTCTTTTGCGGACATGGAAATTCTTACATGCATCCCTGATACGTAAATTCTTTGATACCTAATTCTCATAGGAAATCCCTGAT
>JAQIXW010001088.1:0-21693 GCA_034700685.1 Willowsia buskii
ATGGACAACATCAAACACGGACAACAACAATTCATCAGGATGTCATTGTTTATTAATATCGATGCAATATTATAGCTTCTCCAAGTTGAGCACACATTAATAGTACCAAAATACCCTTGGACATTTAAAGTCATAAGTTAATAAGATGTCATCTTTGCAGAGTTGGTATTACATACCTATGTATTTACTACTGATCCAACTACTATTTTCTTGTAACTGACAACGCTGTGAGAATAATCGCTGAAAATATGTATCATCAACGGTATATATATGTACCTAATGCTTCATATATGTGTATATTATGGTAATATGGTATGGTAGGTAACTAATGCAACAGCACGCTCACATAAGCTGACATTCGATTCGCAAGGTAACAAAAAACCAGTGCATTTATGTAGCGTTGCATCGCATTGCACTTTCCTGATTCTGAGTTCAGACGGTTCAGCAGACTAATGTGCTAAGTGCTAATACAAAAAAATCGACCGACACTGTCTACCCAGTCATAAAAGTCAAAATTGCATTGTTGTGGTTAAACTAAAACAAAACAATTTTTTCAATGAAGAACATGACAATGAAAATTTATTGCACTATTTATGTCTTCATCTCTTTTATATTATCGTTGCCTGTTTTTTTCATTTTTTCATGAAATTACAAATTATATAATCTTTCATTTAAAAAAGAGAGTATCACTGTCATTTTCTTCCCCTCACGTTTCGCTTTATAATATCTCATTATTTTAATCTAAAATTTCAGCCAAGAGATGATTATGTGATGAGAACATTGCTGTCACATCTCTATATAGCAAAAGAAGGAACAAGGGTAAAAAACTTTGTTTCGCTCATTCCTCGTCATTGATGTGGACACAGACTGATGAACACGCATAGGCAATAATAATATTTGAGTTTCAATAGTAATTCAAATGATTGTGGCACACAAACTCAAATGAAAAGAAGTTCTGTCAAAAAATAATAGAAGATTACGAAAATATCTAAAACGGTTTTGCTCTAAAGAGAATCTTTTATAATAATACTATGTAAATAAGGAAATGTAGGTTAAAATTCTTTGACGGTGCAAATAAGGGATGCCATGCAACTGCGTTGCAAATACCGCTATAAATTTCTGCTCGCCTCTAGCAGTAGCAACAATAGTAGCATTTCTTTGAATGATCATTACGAGCCGGCTAATGAGCCTAAATCATCATCTTTCATTTTATAGAATCATTGGCGCATGTTAACGTGCTTAAAATACTCCAAGCGATAGCACAAATGACATTATATCAATGATCGTCATCTGCTCAGTTTAGTTTTGGTCTTACCAAATCAGCAATATGCATTGCTATGATTATCAATTGAGAAGGAAAAAATCATTTGCATTTTGCGTACCATACGAACGAATTGGTTATGTGAACATTAGTAATCAAATCAGTTTTGACACACGCGTTTTTTGTGTTCAAACAATAATCTTTAGTATTTGAATGCCAAACCAACGGCGACATTTGCGGTAGCGTCTGTCTTTTGAAAGTAAAATTCAATATTATGACATTTTATTGACGAAACGTATGGTTTCGTGATATAAAATAAAAATGAATCGACAACAGTAAACCATTCAATTCATAGAAATACTATGCACTGTAATATATGTAACTGATGATGAGTAGTATCATAGATATTAAAACTTGTTTTATGTACCTTTTCGACTACGTAATTAAACGATAGCCAAATATTTCGACTTCAAAATATTAAAATATACACTACATTCCTAATTATAGCCAGAAACAAGAATAATGAAGGATTCTTAAATGTGGACCAATTTTCAATTAATAATTAAAAGTTTGAACAAAAGTACCGAACGCAACATTTCAGTTGGATTTATGACTATGACAAATTCTGTTCAAATGTCACAATATTTTTAATGTATAAGTACATTGCATTTATAATTAATTGTACATATTGATGTTTGCACGGTTTTGCAAACGTGCAAAATTCACAGGAATACAAAGTCTTATATAGAACTACTTTGTATTCTCAACAGTTTTATTGACGTCAAAAAGTGTATTTCAGGTCCTCTCTGAAGTCTACATTGAAGACTGTTCACATCATATCATAATCACCTTTTTCCTTCCTAATATATAATTTTCTACCGAAATTACTATCATAATATGTAGGCTGGTTAAAATGTTGCATAATAATGTGATGAAGAGCTAAATCCCTAATTTATCAAGATGAACTAACGTTATCAAATATGGTTATTTATTATTTCTCATACAGTTCAATTTTTTCATGTCTTCTCATTTGCTGTTATGATATACGATATACGTATGTTTTACAAACAGGTTTACAAGTTCAAATCATGATACTAAGATTTGCCCCTATTAACTTTGCAGATATATGCACTTTTTGATGCTGTGATTCCATAGTTCAATTTCAATGCTTTGGACTATGCAGCAAATTGTGATTATTCATAATCATATTCAGGTCCTGATCTAATAAAAATTGGAGATCATGTTTCATCCTACTACATTTTACTCATAATATAAGTTAGGCCATGCCACAGCCTAATAGCTCAAATATTAAATATTCCAAAAACACATTACATTCGTATTAACTAATCCTATTCTTGTCATTAAAAATTTGGTAATAAATATATTCCTCATTTACGCGTGGATTATACGCTTTAGTTATCCCCAAAATCACAATCAACGCAAGAATGCCGACGTCAAAATGTTTAACAAGGTAGTTTCCCTCTCCTCCTTCCGTTTTCCTTATCTTATTGAATAACCGTTTTTATATCTAACTACACTATGTACACTAAACACACTTTATTTGATCTCCTTCAAAACATAACAAACTAAAATGTCTGCTGTGCATGGCCTTACATAACAATATTAAAGCAACAGCTTATTATTTTCCAACAATCAATCTTATCATCTTGGTCTTTAGTTTTTAGTACTGCCACTGCGTAGGACTCTCTTATCTGTATCTATCCAAATATTTTTTTCAGGTCAACATGGGTGTGTGTGGTGTGTTACTGAAGGATTTATTACGAATATGTAATAAAACTAACACATAAGTGAGTACACTGTACACATTTTTTTTACGCTGTCCTCTGCAGTTAAGTGTGTATGTGAACAGAAGCCATGTGCTCATTTACTACTATTATTGCAAACCTTTACAAAAGTTTGCAAAATTCTCAAATAAATAGGATCGTTGATTTTTTGGAGATCAATAATGTTGCATCGCTTGGCTTGGTTTTAATTTTCAGACTTGAGATTTTTCATGTGAATACTTTGCCGCATACTATGAATTTAATAAATGTACTTTTTACACACTAGCGCGACCGGAAATGGTGGACGCTTAAATAAACACCAATACAATTAGTACAATGTACATGTGCGATGAATGGCCTTAACTGGGAACATTACTGTACTGTTAGCTTGTCAGTATCCATTTAAATGGAATCTAATTAATGAATTAAATTACTCATTTATGTAGTTCAAATGAATTTCAAATGAGATTATATTTTCTCAAATACAATAGTAGTACTTTTTTCTTTATACTCAGAAGATTGAATTCTCTGACAGCTCGGTGACATAAAAATTTGCTCATGAGATTATTGCATTCCTAATAATTTGCTCTAAACCTTGTTTTAGGTCATGTGTGTTGGTTTTCCTGAGTGCCCAGTACCTATAACTAACCCACAAGAACGACTATAAACGTATAGACTATAAATATAAATCCTCAAAAATGTTCTGTTCTCCTCATTAAAGTTTAGCACACACATATTAAATTGAGGTAATTATCCAAAATCCTAAATAGATTAGACACGATAATATGTGATTTAATATAATACTCCATATTAAGATTTAATTGCTGTCTGTGGGCTGCAGCAGCACATCATAAACTGCACAAATTAATGAATTAATAAATATATGTAGTTCCTATTTTACCTGTAAACGTAGGGACCCACTTCTTCCAGTGATGGTTTTTCGCCAGCTTCCACTTCATCTGGATTAGTAATGTTATACATATAATATGTAATGTAATTCTGCTCTGTTGTCGTTTTTCCTGGGATGAGGTTCAGTCTTGGCTCCCATTTATGGCCCTTTTAACATGCATGAAAAGAATAATCATATAAAATTAATCACAATAATTAGCATCATAATAGCATAATTTTTAATTACTTTATTTTCCTGTCTTGTCCCTTAATTACCAACACTAGCAAACTTCTGAATGATCATTAGCAAGTAGTGATCACAGACTGCCATTATTCATTTAAGTTTTCTGTACCTTTTTATGATGACTCTGCACAAAACTCGCAGAGAGGAGAACGGAAAAAGCGACAAGTCTCATTATTTTTTCAGCGGTTCCTCCGTGTAAATGACTTGAGAGCGACGCCATCATTACTAGAGCTAATTCTTCAGTGCTCGCGCTTAAAAATAAACTTTCATAAAAATAACTGCTACGCACAGACACATACACAATCTCCGACACTACAACAAAGAAAACAAAGACACGTGGGCCTGAAGTAAGCGTCTGTCTTCACAGAAAAGAAAAAGTTCCTTTTTTGTCTTGGTCCTTTTCTATATCTTCCTTTAAGTCGCCGTCTTAAAACTTACAAGTCAAGTCAAACAATAAGAAATTTTTTGAACACGAAAAAAATTGTTATTGATGATGAATGAAAAAATTATAATGGTTTTCCTTTATGTCATCCCCTAGAGAAGTACAAGTGAAAATCCATTAGTTGAAGATTACGGAGATCTGATGATGATAATGACGATGTGTGTCAAGATATTATGACAAGATTTAAAATAGCATATTATCTCGTTGTGGTATAGTATATATAACGATGATAAATTAAACTGATGTTGATAATGATGATAGTCAGTTTCAGATATGATGTAATGATTGATAACTTTAGAAAATATTTTCGCTTTCAAATGTTAACTCTCCCGGCATCGAAAAGTCATGTTTATTTTAGTCATGTTCATCACTCCACTTTCAGTTTCGTTCCCTTTCCTATTCAATTGCGAAAACAATTTTTTAGGTGGATTGCTTGGCTTGAGGTATAAATAAACCGGTAATAGAATAAAGTTAATAGCAGTTTGTTCTTAAAAAATCCGTGTTATTTCCCAACGTATATCACGCATGCAGAAGAACTAACCAACCTTCATTTCTTTCCATCCGCAGGCGCTATCATGGGAATTGAACCGAATGCACATAGGTACTGCTAGTATTGAGATTACATAACATTTAATAATAATAATTAAGGAATTCCATCCACCAAGTCCAGTAAACAAGTTAACTTGACTTCCTCACTGTTCCCATTTACTTGGAATGGTATTCTGATTGTGATTAAATCCTCAGGGATATAGTAATTTGTTGTTGCTGCTGCTGCTGTGCTGCATATCAACTCGCTTCTGGAGACTCCAACTGACTCATGCAATGCGAGTAATTAGCCAACTAGATAAAATATCCACAACTTCCAGTTGGGTAGCAAGCTTCACATTCATTTCTCAATGGCACAAAAATGTGTGTGGGTGTCTTCCTTTTTTTTCCTTTAGGATTACTTTCGGATAAAAATGATTTCCGTAGCTTCCTCTTCAGCAGATAAACTCACCATATAATTTTCTCACCCTCTGTCAAGATGATCTAATTAAGCTTTGTATGGTTCTTATTGGAATCACGCGAGGTAACAGCAGGAACACTGTTTTGGCTTTGGTTTTCTGATACTGCTGGGCTTTTATTTTCCAGATGAATGAGTTACTGGATCATTCTTCTCACAGAATGAAGTCAACCAGTCTATTGTCAAGTGTGACTGTCTGATTCTGCTTTTTATGTTTCGATTGATTATGATTATTTCCAGGGCTCAACTTTATGTTTCTTCTGGTCTGGGAAAAGATTGACTGCAAAGCTTCACCACACACATGCAACAACACAACACAGCGGCACCAACTAACGACTGACTGGTTGAGTGACTTCTACAAAAGTTAATATCTACTTGCCACAACAAAGCAAAGATAAATATAAATGATGACCATCATCAAGTCAAGAAATAAAGGAAAGACTAACTTAAAGTAAAAGCCAGTCAACCGTCAGAATGCATAATACATTGCAGAAGAAAAAATAATAGTATCACCCAACAATAATAACTGCTCAGAGATTATAGTCCTAGCTCAACTCATGCAATAAACTATTAATTCATACCATGAGAAAGGTAGCACAGGACGCTATGATATTGTGCACTTGCTGTTTTTATTATTGTGACTGTGTACTTTGTTCTCGGATGGATGGACGCTCACGCTAATAATCTACCTAATAGCAAAAATAGTATGCATGTAGAGGGTATTACTATTTTGCTGAGTTTTATTATTGTTATGTAACTCAAGTCGCCAACGGAATGGTAATGTAAATAGTACTGGAATCTGTCTTAATTGTTATTCTCTTGTCTCTGATGTTCTTAATGTTATTAAGATGCTTTTTTGCGTACCTGTCATGTCCATTTTGTATCTTTCGATATGATGCTATTTGAAATGCACATAATAACATCTTAAAGCTAAGCTGTGTTGTTTTATGTAAAGGCATTATTATACGTGCATAACCACTCTTACTTTCAGAATCATTCATTGGATCAAAGTGTATTAGGCTAGCAGCATTTTATGATAGCATCAACTATCGCTATCATCCCAACAACCCAACGCATGCAGGTAGGTAAGTGCGTTCATTACGAAAAAATGAAATTCATCTTGATGATCATGATCATACATGAGCACTCACTTATCTCTCGTACAATATAATATGGTTCTAGGTGAAAAACGCATGTTTACATAATATAAAGGATGTCCAACGAAATATGAGACGTCAAATAAATATGTTCAGTGTACATATACATAGTTTACAAATTTTACACAATACTTAAATACTTACTTAGACGTGCAAAATTACTCCATGTTTTAAGGACAGAATTTTATGCATTCCTAAAATTATTTAATCCAAATAATTTGCTATCATACATTAATTGCTTTACGTATTTTTCAGCTCTACTTAGGTATATTGTATTAAGGCCATCTACTATGCTATGAATAAATGCGATGTAATGAACCATATTGGCAATGTTTTTAATGTCTTTCTTGTGTGTTCCTATAATCAGTTTCACTTTAAATTCAGTCCGAATAGTCAGAATACATTTTTACTATTATATACTATTCTATACTATATATTAATCCATATTGTCTTCATTTAATTTTGTCTTAAATTTTGTCGCAATAATCAAATAATGTATTGCAAGGGTCACACGGTAGTATATAAACAAATAGATAACTACAAATAAATATATTACCATTTATTAGTAATAATAGATTACTTTAGTGAGCTTTAGTATTGGACATGTTTTATTCACTTGAATCGAATCCTAGCCTGGCTGGCTATGTATAACTCGCATTTTAACAATTGAAGTAGGTAAGTAAGATAGTAGTAACAGCAACAACAAAGACTAGCATGCAGACCATGCAGAAAGTGCAAGTGGTTTTCGTTAGCGTTATCATTCATTCATTCACATCTCTGACATACGTATGTAATTCGCAAGTTTGAATCCAAGACTCGATGTGTGCATTTTTCAGTACTTGACAGGATGCAGGATTTGTTCATTTTTATGTGGCAAACGGGTTCATCTTATTAGCAACATTATGAAGAGCTTTGGTGCACAGTAGTGTCAAAAAATTGCATATGGAATACAGTATGGATCTTTGACACGCATTATGCTTTACTTTCCATCTTAAAAAGATGTGGATAATAGATGGAGAGATGGCTATATTGCACGCATTTTTCATGTGTCCATGTGTGTGTGTGTGTGGGTGACCGCACACACACACACAATATGGCAGTTTTCACACTGATTTAGCATCCATCGTCATCATCATGATACTCAAGAAGGACCCACGAAGACACAAAAGGACCTTTGCAAAGGGTTCCCTCATGCACTCTCTGTATGTGCATATGGATAAGCTAAGGTGACTTTGATATTCATCATCACAATAAAATGATCAAGCCGCCAGCATATTTACCTTCGTCCAACCTAGTAGCCTTTGCATCGCATAAATTAATACGAGAAAGAGAAAAAAAAACTTTTGGTTACATGTAGCCTTAAAAGCCTTAAAAGCAATAGTATTGCGGGGTAACAGTAACATTGAAATACGCTTCTCTATTTCTGTTACTGCCGTTGCATTGTATGAGTTTGGCATTTGCTCTGCCTCGACAAGTATAATAATATGATAGATGTGTATGCATGTCCACGCACAAAGCCTAACGAAATGTTGTGAATGGAATAACAATGAAAGGCATGCGCATCAACTTGTTTCTCCAATGCATAAAAGATGACAAAAGCTAATTGTCGCCCTTCTTGTTTTATTTTGCCATTAGAGATTTGATTATGTATTTTCAGTGAGCTCCGTTTGTTGTTGTTTTGTTTGTTTGGGTGGACTTTATGAGGATTGCGATATATTTGGTAATGACTTTGATGACGGTGCCTACGTAGTGTTGTGGTAATCTTTTTCGATAATGCAATTTCTTTCAGCTGATGACTAGTTTTGGCTTGGAAGGCTTTTTGCAAAACAAAGAAAAATTTAACAAGTTCAAAATCACTTGCTTGCGGTGATGACATAAGATGAGTTGGTGGGTGATAATAAAATATTACAAATGCGGTGATGTGTGAAGTTGCTTGTATCTATTGAGTTATTCTTTACTTTGTTTAAATCTTTAATCAATGAACAATGTTCACATTATGTAATATGGATTTAGTAGTTAGCTAGATTGTTAAAATAATTGTATTTATTGTAATGACATGCATGTTTTTAACGTAGTTATATGATGAATGCTTTTCAAGAAAGAATATAGTGTACCAACGTAATTGAGATTTAAAAAACCGGGAAACTTAACGTCATCCTGGAATACGGTTATTTTTATGCTAATAGGATTGAAATGCTAAGTTACATGTTTTAACAGGAAATAATGGCAAATGTATCGTGCATCCTTTCGTTAGATCTGATACTTTGTCGACAAATTGCGATTATGTATTTTATTCTTTTTTACGGGCTGATACTTGGTACCGTTCGAGAACTCAGAGTAGTCAATTGTTGTTCATACTGGATGCAATGCTGCATAAGTATCTATAACTTATTGCTGTAGATGATTGAACCAAGTTAAATTCAACGCAACAGGTAAACCTCAGAATGTTTTTTCATTGCCATTCAACTTCAAAACAATTTGTTGAAAACGTGATACGTTTAGACTGTCATTACCATTTCTCTGTGTCGGCCAATATCAGCTTCAGTATCAATGTGCTCTTCAACTGGGGTCACAGTTTAAGTGGGTACAAATAACTTAATAGCCAATTTACTCATTCCTTTGTCCCAAGACACAAGTACATCCGCATGCATTTGCAATTTAAAACGCATTTCAGTTCACATCATCATCATCATCACGTTGGTTAATGCATACTTATTTGGCGTGGTCTTTGTTGAATTTTGTTGATTATTTATTTTCATCAGAGGCTGTATTACATCAGCAGAAGAACAAGCAGGTCATGTACATATAACGTACATCCATTTTTAATCAAAAGTCAAGTTAAATTAGTTTTTTTTTTTCATTTCGTGTACAACTGTTCTCGTGCTACGCTTTTCATGCGGCTGTTGTGTCACTGCCACTCTACACTACAGTTTTGCTCATTTAATATTAACGTGCGTTTCCCATTTCCATCAGCACTCCAATAGAATGAAGTATTTACGTGCATGCAATAGCACTACTGTACTGTAGCCTAAACAGCGGAATTAATATTTAAATCCGGTCAGGGTTAAAAGAAAAAAGATGCCCTTTTTGACATGTATCCAACTATACAAACAGCATCAAATCAAAGAGCAATGGGTGCTCCTGAGTTGCTTGCTGTTAGCCTAGCCCATCGCCTTTTGTCCCTATTGCCAATTTACTGCAACAATGCATGCATGCAAAATTTACTTTTGCTGGACTGACACAGTACTGACGGACAGTAAATACATTGTATGCATTCCTTTTGTCCACTTTTTCTCATTAGATGACTTGCATGAATATTATAACGAAAAATTGGGCTTCGTATTGTACAGACATGCTGTCACCCGAAAACTAATTAGATTTGGACCATAATCCACTATTATGAAACATTTTAAAACTCCAACGATTGCTTCGATTTTCCTAAGCTTTGCTATCAAAGTGGTCCAATGAATTTGAGCTGAACCATAGTATTTGCATGTGAGTTTTAATAAAGAGTTACATCTACGTGTATCATTACCCATTACATATAATAATATAAATATGCTTTTGGTATTCTTGATGATGTTGACATTGTCACGCTGAGGAAAAAAGGAAGCAAAATGTTGCTGGCTTTGACATCATAATAATTTGTGCGGTGAGCCCTTGTGGTTTCCTGTTTTTTTAAGCATACCATTTTATATTATGATACATAAGCAAGTAAATCTAACTAAACATTTTTTGCATTCAGAAGGACCACAGTATTATGATATTATATGATTATGTGATAATGTGTCGCAATAAATAATTATCTAAAAGTCAAATGAGCATGTAAACAACCATGATATTAGGCATATATTCAACCATTACTCCTTTTATGATTGCCTCCAAACGATCATCATATTATGATAAAAACTGAAAAATTACTTTGAGATATATGTACATTGTATTGTCGGCAATGTGTAAATGCTCACTCGCTCTTCAGGAATACAAATTTTCAATGTACATTTTTTTTACTAATTTTAATCTCGTTTTAAAACGATAAAGGGTTAGTATCCTCAGCTGAATGTCTTATTTTCTGAGGTTTATGTAACACTTCTCATTATTTGTACAACACGTGCCCCGTCTCGATACTTCACAGTCTACTGCATGTTTTTGCATTGTGTATTGTTCATTTAACATAACAGTGACATTGCAACTTTAGTACAAAAACTTGCATCGCAATTTTGAAGAGGCAATTTTTTAAGAGTCCGCTTGGGAAATCGGCACCAAAGGCCATTTTTTAAGAAAATCAATCGAGCAAAGTAAAATTTGAATGCTTCTGAAATAAATGATTATAATGATCAGATTTACGCTTTAATACTATATAATAAATGTAATTTAGAGAGAAGATGACTCTATTTTTTTACGATTGCATATATATTTTATTCATTTATTGTTGGCAAATTCACGTTTCATGATTATGAATGTTTTGTTCTGAGCAATGGCACTTGTATGCAAAAACTTTAAGCGCAACTTTTTTTGCTATAGGTATATGTTGTTTTAAATCCATCATATCAGAATTCAAAATCTCTCAGTTCTTAGTCAATATATCGCTACCTCTGTTTAAATAAAAATGCCACCATCGACTTCTGTGGAAATCGAAAAAAGTATATTTAACTGCATAACGTATATCTTCACATTTTAAGTAGGTATTTTATGCACTTGAATACTCTAACTCATTCAGCCAAAAATGTTTGCCTCTGCCATTTTTTGCTTCATCCTTCAGTGCCATTATTTTTTCTATTTCAAAAAAAGCGAAAGAAAAAAATTGATGAGTTTGCCGATTGCATAAAGAACATCTACACATGAATACATTATACAATTCCCCAAGCACAAAGCCATGGGCTCGACCTCTGCCACCTTGTAGGGGAAAAATTGCAATAATTGCACTTGAGCTATAATGTCTTAAGGTCTCTCAACATATTAGTAAATTTAATCACCAAAATCTTTATCAATAGAGCAACTTTGTTCGCTTTTAAGTATTGATAGAGCTCAGCAAATAGACGAAGGCAATACAAACTTTACCAAGTATGTATGTATGTATTCATCATCAAATTTTTCATGTTATATATAATAGACTCAACACTTGCACTTTGAAATCTGTGTAATCTATATGATTATCATGTCTATATATATATATATATATATATATATATATACATAATATCATTAGAATTTTCAAACCTATATTTCGAATGTCTCCTGAGAGGTCTGCGCGGCACTCATCTTGCGAAATTCAAACTGCTTCTTCGTATCTTCTACATGTCTGCAATCTGTTAGGGCATCTATCTCTGCTCACATTTATTTGCATCCATACATCCCACTACTTTTTGACTTTACTTTGATATTTCGAGCAGAACCCTATAACGATAATGAAGAAGATGAAGTTGAGCGAATGGAGTCTCCTTTACTGATGTGAAGTGTGTGCAAACTAAATGTAACTCTATAAAAGTAAACGCACTTGAAAATATAATGATGATTTTTTATGGTAAGGTGATCATAAAATTTGATGATGAATCAAAACTGCTTCTTGGATGTTCACTTTTCTAAAAAGAGTTTCGTGATTCAAGGAATTTTCTGGGTTTCTGATCAAAGGAAACGAAAAGAAACATCTCAGAAGAAAAAAATAACTTGTACAACTTCCGTCCGTGTCTCTTGAAATTGTAACAATGTTAAATCGCGACTCGTAACGTATTTTATGTAGGCAAAGGTAAAAAATGATGATATAAACGATTATTTATACTAACGACAGTAGAGGTAGATGGTATAAAATCGGTATCCATCGTACAGTTTTTTTGTCAGCAGGTCCTTATCCGTAATCCATAATGATAATTTATACAGCATAGATTGGAGATGATGATAAGGATGATGGCATCTCCCCTAAGAAAAGAGAAGATACCAGTTTTTGTCAAATGGATAAGATTATGGGGAGTTGATAAATAATTCATCAGTTGGAAAAGCCATCTTGATAGCACATGACCGTACACAACATGATATTTCTCCAGCGATTGCGTGCGTGTATTTATGTATATGTACATATATCTATATGTATATCAATAAAAGTCAGTTCGATTTCGCTGGAAAGTAGAAATGGCGAATCGGTCAACTGAGCTAAAGGATCTCATCAACTCCAACATTCGCAGGGAGGCTTTCCATTCCATAAACCTTTTCTCAGGAATAGGAATACTATTCCATTTCCATAACATAATCGCCTTATTATGGAAATTGGAGGCGTTTTTGTACATTACTGGTAGCTTTCGTGTCTTGTATTCTCACTGGCTTTGTAGTCCTTCTGTCTATTCCAGGACGAACATGTGTCATCACATCAGTTCCCATTCGAATTATAAGTAAAAATCTAAATGAATATGAATATTTTATGAGAATGTCTTCACATTGCTTGTCTTTTGAGAGGACAAAAGTAGATTGCCATTTTTTCTAGACTTTGTTAGGTGTTAGATTTAGGATATTATGCATATAGCATGTTGGTGCATGTTTCTATTTCATGACTATCATGACTATGACTTATAGATACTTAGCCGTGTCGTGTGGTTGATTTGATGAGCTCAATTCAGTTTTTCCTTCTTTTGTGGTTTACCTATCTACTATTCTAGGTATTCTACTTATTTTTAGAAGCCTCATAGTACGTCATGCTTTTTGGCAAAAGCTTAATGAACTCAGCAGTTGCTTTTGATACTATCTCAACAATCACTTCCTTGATTAGTTCTCCATCCAATCCACCCAAATTCAAGTCTTATTCCTATTAATTAACATTGAGCTACTGCCAGCAGAAAAAAACATCGATATGCGACCTAACTATTTACATTCAAGCCTGATCTCTGTAGTAAATACTCGGCCTTGTGACAATAACTTACTCCGAATACGCGTCGGGAGCTCCGTGCCTCCCTCCCTTCAGTCCTACGAATGCCCTTTTAACTGGCTCCAACTTCATCCGGGATACCCACTATCTCTATCAGAACTTGACCATGGGGTTTTGATACTAGAAGAAAAATTTCGAGATGAATCAAGAGAAATTTACGGCGATCAGAGTCCTCTGCTCTTAAAAAATGGTGGATATATTGGAATCTCCTTGATCGCTAAAAAGTTTACTCAAGCCTACTTTAATATTGAGCTCCAGCGTTATCCCCAATCTAAGGAGTGTCTGCGGGAAGCCAGAGGATTTATAAATACGTGGATTGAAAACAATCCAAACCCAGAGTACACACAAGGATTTTTCTACATTCTTGAGGGACTTGAGGCATTCCTGGAGATTCAGATTAGTATTCTTTCACCCACAACAACAGCAACAGGAACGACAAGAGCTCTGGATATGGGCATTGGGCGAAAAAAAGATGGTGCTTTTGCTATTGCTGGTGGTAGTCCACATTCATATTGTCTGGAAGGATTAAAACACTTTAGAAGACTACCTGCGAAAGCAAAGTATATTGTTTGGACAGTGCGAGACGTCTTTCTCATTTACTGTTCCAGAGCAAATGTCGAGAGAATGGACTGGATGGAAACTGTAACAAAATACATAAGCGGCTTATTTTTTTCCCCTTTTCTTCGGTTTCTGAAGTCCATTTGTAAAATTACGACTCTCGTTCTACTCAAGCCATTTTCTTTCTCTCTGTATATTTTTCTTCGTTTAGATTCTCCTGGAAATGGAACCGTACATTCCGAAATGGCATTTTTATTTGTATAGGGCGCTACACGGACGTCGTAAACTGGTGCGACGTCCATTGCCTCTCCTTTTGCTGGATGATGATGAGCAAGACGAGGAAAGAGTTCTGGGTATCCCAGATGCTGGAATCGCAAGTGGTAGACTTATTGGTGGTGCTGGTGCAGTGGGTGTTGTTGATGATGATCCCTTGAGTATTTCGTATCAGTGCATGTGTCTCGCTCAAATGTTTACAGAGCGGCAGTGCAGAGCAAGTAATGGAAAAAGATGGACAAACTCAAACGGCGACGGTGGTGGTGGAGGAAGTAATGGGTCCTTTGGCGCTGCTTCTTTATTTGGTGGGAATGGGTCACTCAATCAATACTATCCCTGGAGGTTTGGTCAAAATACTTTTGAGACGCCGGAACAAGTTCTGGAATGCATGCTGGAGAAAACTATGTGAGCTTAAAAAGAAGAGAGAAAAATAATATGGTGTATTGTAGTAAAACTTGAGGTTGAGTATGTGCTCTTTGTCATACTTGGAAATTGGGAAAGGGGAGAGATGGAATACAAAGTGATGTAGCTGAGCAGTCGTAAAAACGAATTTAGTTTATGGTAGATCTGTAGATGAATGCAAAGGGATGGAGACGGACTAGACGGAGAGTCAATTAGGGTCACTCGGAGTCACTAGCAGAAAAAGTAGTATTCATGTTGCTTGTTTTTAATGGGTGTAGACAGTGGAGAGAAGCTGTAAATTTTGCTTTAGATTTGGTGTCATGTGCTGTATTTCTGGCAATAATGAAATGATGTGAATGTTTCATTAGAAAATGCATGTGCAGTGGAGATGCGAAACAAAGTAATGGCGATACTCAGATTGAGAAAAAACCTGATCTGCAGTAGAATTACATGCAACTCTTTTGAGGAAGAAAAATGGCAAAATAGAATTTTTAAGCAAGTAGAGCAAGGTATTCCGTTCCAAACCGAATTACGATGTAGTCAGTGAAACTCTCATGATGTTACAAATTCCATCAAATTATACTTCATTAAAAAAAATTCCAATGAAATTGATAGTCAAGTTTTAGATATGGACTGCCATTTGGACGGAGTGTATCTCAACTTGTCCGAAGTTCACATGTTTCTTCTTCCCCCAGAGAATCGAAACATGGAGGTTGGCCTTCGCTGCCTGAAGAAAGCGTTGCGGTTGAAAATTACCAATGCCAGAACCCATTATCGATTAGGCCTTGTTCACTTCAAGGTACTTATTTTTAGCACAGTTCAAATTAATACATATATTATTACTTATACGGAACAAGTACGAAACACTCAATCGAAACTTTAAAAAAATATAATGATGACAGAAAAGGGCAATAGATTATTCAAGTACCCCTCAAATCAAGTGGTATTTTTACTTTGTTCTGTACGATCTCGCAGTTGAAAAATCATAAACAAGCTGAACATCATTTCCGTGAAGCAATACGTAATCCAATCAACATAGGAGCAATCTTTGGCCTTCTCCAACTTTTAATGGCTCATCCCATCCAAAATAGTGCCGAGATTCAGTCGCTTTTCAAATTTGCCGTGAAGAATCTCGACCTGATTCGAATTTGGGATAAACGATGTCTCCGAACGCTTCACTATCTCAAAGGCTGTTACCATTTCATGCTCCAAGAGAGTAAAGACTTTGCCGGTGAAGACTGTCTGAATGACGCCATCACCTCATGGATCATTGCCCATGATAATGAGTCCCCAAAATGGAGTTATTACTTCCTGGTGAAAACTCCTTTTGTTTTTTTTCAAAATACCTCATTAGCTCCACTTTCTTTTGCTTTTACCCCCTCCAATTATTTTTTTCTTTAATCCTACCTTTTAATTAGTTCCTGAAAATCTACCACTCTACTATTGTTTTCATCTCTACATTTATTATCATGCTTTGCAGAATCTACCTCATCAGTCTGCTCGATTTCAGTGGCCTACGAAAAGGCTCAATCTCACCAACGTTTCCAATGCTCTCAAGCATGCTGCCTACCTGGAACGCACGCAGTTTCGCCAGCTGCTCCTTGACATTTGCTCTGAAGTTGATGATGCCATAAGGAGGAGCTCGGAAGGAAATTCCTCCAAAGCCCCATCATGACAAAATAACATGTTTTCTTTCACTTTACAAAAATTCCGTGTTTCATTAACTATAATAATAACATATATTTCATATATCAAATTGATATGAATGTATATCTTTATCTTTCATATCTCTACTATTGGTTTATATGAAACTAGACACAATAAGGACAAAAAGTTAATTAGAAGAGGATTCAGTCATTTCTATCCGGTTTCTCAGTTCATCTGTGAAAATATCTTTTATTATTATTACTCACAACCAATGCATTTTTGTTGTTATCATTATAACTACTCGTATCATTATTAATAAAGTACTGATAATACTGCGTATAAAAAATAAACGCGAGTGCAGCCAAAAGGAGAACTCCCAGAATAAAGGAAAGACAGCAGAGTTTTCTGAAGGCACTACAACATCCACAGCAGGGAAAACAGCAGCAGCGGCTGGACTTTTTACCAAACTTACGACGATGATTGTGGCATTGTTCTTCACAGCTACCCTGTTTATTTTGAAGAGAGAAAAGTGAAAAGAGGAAGAAAGACGGGAAATGTTATGAAAATATAAAATAAACATAAAGGCTCTTTTTGTTTCTTTTGAAGGAGATGGCTATGATGATGGCGTCTTCAAGAAGAAAAGTATTTGTGCGTGCTTAAAATTCAGAAAGTGGAAAATGGACCAATTTCATGCACACCATCCTTCAAAGAATACGCTTTTTATGTTAATTTTAATAAGATTTCTGCAACTCCTTTTTGCAAGTTGCATAATTTTGCCGGGGATGTCTGTGATGATGGCGATGGTAATAATCATAATGAGGTCATATTTATCACATGAGCAAACCTCGTCGGAATGATGATGGAAGGGAAATTCGCGTGCCAAACGGTAGCGTTCCTCACCCGACGTTGTTTGTTGAGCTTGAGGGGAGCTGAAGGGATTCCACTGATAAATTTTCACATTATTATTCTCCGTCTTTTCTGAAATGTCGTCCTTCATAACAATATCGTGTTTCTCCTGCTTTTTCAACAATGTGAGCGGCTGGAGTGTGGTATCAGCTTCTACGATGGATTGCACAGAGGACGCCAATGATGACCTTTGAAAACGACACGTAATTCTGTGAAATTCTTTAATAAATCCCTGGAGCTGAAGTTGATTCCCCTTCAATTCCGTCTCGACTCTCTGAAAAATTATTGAGACGGAAGGTCACAAATTGGTTATCAAATCATCAATAAAAAAACAAATATCACACTAGCAGTAATAAGGATCGCATGTGAGTAAATTCGAATTTATTTAATGAAGTGATAATGATTCAATGATGATTTCATAAGTACCTCCCAAATGCTCAATAACTCTGGAAGATTACTTGGAACACAGCTTGTGTACAGGTCGTTCGTCATCGTATGAAGAGCTCCGGGCACAGGGCAAATCTCAACAACAAATTCGTCCATGTCTTGCTCGATTTTTGCCAAGGAATTGGCCTTCAGGTCGCATTTCACCTCCACCCAGGCCATAACATTAGGCCTCATTAAACCGTAAATTGGACGAACCCAGAAGGAATATGGACTCGTAGTTTTGATCTGGAACAACGCGAGGGCAGAGGAGCAATAAATAAAAAATATGTCATTGAAGATGAAAGAAGAGGAGAAGAACACTTTAAGCAACCTCATTATCCTCTCTATCTAGACAAACTTAACTCACTCAGTCGACTCACTTTGAAGATGATTGCATGCTGCTGAATCCCTCCTTCCCCTGCACTCCCTCCACCTCCAGCAGTAACAGCATGTCGTGTACTTGAACTGCCACCACTACTAGACCTACTTATTTGGTGAGGAAGAAGACAAGAGCAAATCCGAAATCTTCCCAGGAGCTCCTCGTCCACAGCAAAAAAGTCAACAATTGGATCCACTCGAGCAAGACGATGATACAACGGCGATGAGGTTCTCGCGAATACTGTTTTTATTCTTGAAGACTCCTGTTCTTGCTCGTCTCCTCCAAATCCTTCCTTCCTCCCCACTACCACCACGTCTCTGTCAATTTTATTATCCAGCAGCTCTCTTGTTGTGTTATTACTTGCAGCAGATCCTAAAAGATGTTCCCTGTACTCCTCACTAATATTTCCTCTTCCTCGATTTACTTTTCTCGAGTAAGAGAAACTAGTTTCCTCCATACACCAACCAGACGGAGCGTCTTGAAGGGCTCTACCGGTGTTTGAATTTGATGCTAATAAGATAGGACAGTCCGGCTGGGAGTTTGTTTCCTGTTGTTTTCCAGGTTTCAGACCTTTTTTTCTCCTTTCTCCTCTTGCGCTGGCAAATTGCTCACTTTTAGCTTTTCCCTTGTGTCCTCTCGGTGATTTCAATGATTGGATCATAGTCTCAGGAAGCTCTACTTCAAGTTCGTCTTTAGAGCTTTTGCCGTTGTTGCTATTATTATTAATGTTGTTATTTGACAAATCCATTTTGATCTTTTGATTGCAAGTTTATCTAAGCACTTATTCAAGATTCGTCAAAGTAAATTCACCGAATAAGTAATGCGCTATGATTGAATGATCGAATTGATGGTGATGACTGATGACCTCTTCTGCAAGAGCTCTTTAAAACAGACATCGTTCATGATCATAATAATTGATTCAATCAGCCTTATCAGCAGCAGATGTTGGGTTTAGAACATTTTTAGTTTTTATTCCTCTCTGTATTATGTTAGAATATCTCATTTATTTACTTTTGTTTACGAAATCTATAAAAGCTTGTTTGTTTCGTTCAAATCGTGCCAAGTTTCCATTACCATGACTTGGTTTACCGAGATTATTAGACAGTCTAGGGATAAGGAAATCATTTGTGTTTCTCATTTTCATTTCAAGTTGATTGAAGCTCACTTTCAGTTTGATTGTAGTGGCCTTGGTCTAGATATGACTCTCATCAACGATAATTAAATACCATTTCATTCAATATGGTCTCGGATTTAATATAATACCACATCATTAATGGCACGTCATTTGTTTACGCACGTGTCAGTCCGCTCACACAATGTTCCAAGTTCCAATTGATTGCCACAAAAACGGGAAACATTAAATGAAATGAGTCAGTTATGATTGACTAGTTTTGAGGGAACATCTCCCATTACATCAGCCACCCAAATACTTTGTGTACTATGTTTGCCCATTTCTGACCAATTTATTTATAAGAAGTAATTTCTTGTTGGAAGATCACACACAGATATTCTATGTATCTGGAAAGTTAAACATCATGCATGTGCCCACTTATCTTCTCTCTTTAAAAAGAAAGCAAATCAATCATATCGTCACCACGAATGGGTACTATATCACAGTAGAAAAAGGGAACAGTGAAACTATGCACATGCCTTACATTCGCCAGATCGTGAGACACACTTTGGAACCCCGGAGCCCATTTCTATCCAATCTTTGTCAAACAATCCGAACTATTTCTTTTGAGAATCCAATTGTTTGTCCGTCTATTTATCTATGCATGTGGTGAACCTACATTTTAGACTTTTTCTGTTTTGGTTTCTGCTCTAGAAGAATGTAATGTACCTATCTAAATGCTTCACCGTTAGACCTACTTGAAATTCAGAAGAAAAAAAAAGAATTTCTCTTTTCTGGATCTAGAGCGCTTTTCGTTTTCGCCCTGATAGTCTACTTCACTTGCACTTGCTTCTTTCATCCAGACAAAAAAAATCAACTTTATTTCATTCCCTTGCATTTGTATCGTTGTTGTGCAAGCAAGTGTGCACGTGTGTATTTACCATGTACTTTTCCCCATACACTCATGTAACATTATTAGCGTTTCCTTTTTCCCATTTCTCTAGAAGGAAGGATGATCATGATCATCTTCATTCCAATTCAATACATATTCAACATGAAGAACCATCACCAGTGGCAGTGGCACCAGCAAAATCAGTCCCGCCCGTCGCAAGTCTAAAAGTCGACTCCATTTCTTCTTTCTTCTCCTTTTGGATCTTCTTCTTTGTAAGCGTTTTGTACACATTTTTTCCAATTCATTTTCCTCCCAAGAAAAGAGCTTGAAAGAAGAAGTGGAAAGAAATTTTATGCAGTGATGCGATATGCCACTCTGTTTCTAGTTTTCTTTTTTCACCAGCAGCAGCAAACTAAAACCTAACAGCTATTTTTTCTATGATGATTTCAAAGAATACATATCATCATGTTAATATGTCCTTAGACAAATTGAGAATAGAGAAAAAAGTGAGTAGGAAGAGAATAGAATAATGTATATATGTAGACATATATATATGCAATGTGTAAAATCAAATCATGTGAAAGCTCATTTCTGCTTTCTTTTATTTTCTTTTGGAAAAGGCAGCAGCAGCAGGCAGCCCAAGGACATTATTACAAGAAAAAAGTAGTCCTATGATTCTATGGGGTAATTTTATGGATAAAGAAACTATAAAAGCACTATTTTGGACATGGGGCAAAAATAGATCCCTATATGCCCTTTCTGTTCATAAATCTTTGTCATCGTCTCATGAAAATTTAAATTTTTTCCAGGTGCCCGGATATGGGAATGTTAGTATGGTGGTTGAGTAAGAAGAAAGTGGGTGTCGTTTTATAATGTGCTGACCTTCAGGTGGGGTTGCCATTTAATATTTTAATGGGATACATCTTCAATACAGGGATATATAGTAGCTATTATAGCTTTATGGTTTTCTAATGATTCTTCTTGCGGTATTTCGTTACACAACATCTGCATGATTTTCTTTTAGGGCTGGTAGTGAAGGAAAGAAAAAAGTTGAAAATGTGTCGAATGCATTACGACTACTGCGGAAAGTAGATAAGAGTCTTACCCAACAGGCAACAACATAATTGTATTTTGCTTTTTGCAGTAGAAGAATGTAAAGAAGCGGGCGGCGACCTACATGAAAATGGATGTGATCCTAAGAATCCGGATCATGTAAAGATCGTTAAAAAAGTATGGTTGATGTGATATGATCCTGAGGTATGACATTACAGGATCCCGTTTGCGTTTCTTTATAATGCTCTTTTTAAAAAGGACATTTTAGCAGTGCGGAAATAAAATGACAGAACCTTTTTACAAATTTTCCTTCCCCGCAGCTATTTTGACACATTTTGTGTGCAAGGAATGTTA
>JAQIXW010001089.1:0-21692 GCA_034700685.1 Willowsia buskii
GTTTAATAATTTCATGCTGGGATTGATGGTTTGTGTATAATCTCATCTCAAAGCCGGGTTTTCTTCTTTATTTGCTATGACGATACAAAACGCTATACAAAAACGGATTGAGAGTCTCGACGAGTGTTTTGGTTTTTAAAAGAAAAAGTTGATATCTAATACAGAGCTGCTCCTCACTTTATTCGTTTATGCTACCAGACACCACTATCATCAACCCTGCACTGGTGGTGTGTCATGGCATGGTAAACACAACTTTTAGATTTTACTTTGTTTAAAAAAGGAAATACGCTATTTCTTATACGATTTAGAGTGAGGCCTCTCCTTCTGTACCCATTTGCTTTTTTCGAGCCTTCTAGCAGCAGCCCATCAGTTTCATCATCATACCCATCTCTTTCTTCAAAGTTTCGTTGGGTTGACTGCACAAATTGAGCGAGAATAGAAAAACGTGTGGATGGATTATGGTTATATAGCTGACCTGAATGGTGACCTCATGGAAAAAATATATAAGTGAGGGGGTTACAGGCCCCCTGCTGTCTTAATTGGTCATTTCCATGCATCTGTTGTCCGCCTTTAGTAATATCCATTCCTTTTACACCATTCCACCTCTCCACTTGGCTACGTTTTTTCTCAAAAGATGATACGATCCTCTCACTCGCTCTCCAGCAAGCAATACTGCTTTAAAATATTTTCTGTTTTCTTTGACATTATTATAATATACACAGTCGTTCCAATATCATTTACCTCTTCTTCTCCTTTTCCCTTTAATATTAATTCCTTTTCATAATAAATATTTTTTTTTCAAAAAATTATATGGACTCAGGTATCCATTGAATATTTATATACGTAACCACATTCATCGCTTGGTCAACTTGTTCGTTTGCATCTCCTTGAAACATTGTACCTGTTCAATTGATGTATTTATATAGCTCTGGGCAGTGTTACCTAGGCATGTCAGAGTGAGCATTTACCTCGGTATTCAAGTTACATTATTCTGTCTTCTCTTAACTCCATCACCACCAGCAGCAACAGCAGTAATAGTAATAATAATAATGGTGGGCAATAACAATAATATTATCCCATTGAATGTGATATTTTTCCCTGTCTTTGAATATTTTCGTATGACATAACATTATAGATATTTTATAATAGCCGTCATCGTAATACCATGATCATGATATCATTTCACTGCTCTCTACCCTGTTTTCCATACATGCCATTGCCACACCAAGGGACAAGTTGGTGGTGGATGGTTTTGAGTTGGTTGACTAAAAACCAGATAAAAGCCTTTTCTATATGTAAAAACGTGATATTATGATAAATCACTAAAACATACCAATTCAAACCTTTTTTTTATGGAATCGGGTGTGGCGGACGTCTACAATCGAACTGACGCGCCTATTTATTAATAAGACAATTTTCTTTACAACAGTAATGCAATACATTATAGTACGGATGAAATTCAGTAAAATGACCAAAACCCCAAACACAATTGTAGAGTGAAAGCGGTTTTTGTGCACGTTTTGCTTGATAACCTTCCTTCACGTAATTTAAGTATTCTACATACGAGCCCTTCAAAAATCTCAAAAAATATTTTTCCCGAATCGTTATCAATGAAACAATCATACTGATTAGTATCAATTTCAATGTACACTTTTTTCTAAAATACCTTCTACAAGTTATCTATGTCACTTTGTCGTCCCTGACAAATTTATGTCTGCACGTTATTTTTTTTTTTTTGAGAACGAATCGACGGTTTGAGATGTAATCAGCATTATTGATGATTTATTGGCACCAACAACCGCATTCCATGTCATGTTCATTCGTACAGTCATTTCCCCCCTGCGAACCATTTTGTCACTGAATCATATTATATACATGTGTAGCGGCCAATCAGAAAGGATGACAATAATTTATCAATACGTTGTTTAAACCGCCGATCTGTATTCCTGTTAGCATATTATTGATAACGTTTTTCAATGGCTTGTTGCTGGTAGCTGATGCGATATAGCTTGCTCTTAATTGGTATTCAAAGTTTGTCAATTGACTCACCAGACAGATAAAACATCTTTGCCAATTGGCATTATGAATAAATTAGACAAAATCAGCATGCTTCTAGACTCTTCATGATTTTTCATTTCATTTCATTTCATGATTTTTCATCAATTCAATGAATACGTACGAAAGGGATTTAATTTTGTGGTAATAAGTAATCTCGAAATTATTTGATTTACATGCTTATAAACTGCTCCTTGACTTTTAATAAAACCGCTGATAGGTTGCCATTGCCATCTTTACAATGTTCATGTAGTACGTCTCCGCTGATCCTTCTAGGGTAAATTTGCATATTATGTGTCAAGCACTGCGCTAAAATGGCCAGGTTTTTGGTCGTATTGCTCAATGATACTCATGAAGATCATGATAATTTCGGCTAATTTCAATTTTCCACAGATAAAATTCCTCGCTTCTCCTTTTACTCGACTTGATTTATAGATAATAACTGTCTACTTTTTTCTTCTACTCGGAAAAATATGTCGTCCGTATTCTGTGCGTGTGTATGTTTTTCTGCTTCTGCCTTTTCCCCTCCTATGCCTTTTCTCTATCTCCCTATCCCTAAGGTTGATTGATTGGACGAGTTTTAATAGTAATTATAATATTAGCATGCCTGTTTTTGTCAATACGCGTATTTCAAAGGTATTTTATTTGTTTGTTTGCTGATGTGCATACCTTTCTTTCTATGTGTTCGTGCAGATTGCTAGTTTGGTAGAAGACATCCAAAGACTTCAAAGCTCGCTCAATCAGATACGTGAGAACAGTGCAACGCAAATCCGACTCCTTGAGGAGCAACTAAATCAAAAGCAAGAAGTCATTTCGAGGTTGGAGGCACGACTGGACCAACAACGAGACTACGAAGAGATGAAGCGAGAGCTTTGTAACCTGAAAGCATCAGCCGCCTCTACAATCATCACAAATACAAATACGGACTCACCATCCTCATCCATCAATGGGGTCGATGCCAAAGACATGAAAGACAACAACATCACCGCCAACACCACCTCCAACACAACTACCAGTGCAAACAGCAAGAGACCAGGTAAGTAAATTATAAGTATGAATTAATGCGACTAAAAATTGTTATATGTAGAAACAACAACATCAACAACAGTTGGCAGTGGTAATAGTCATGGTAAATGATCGGTCAGACAACCGCATTTTTCATACAATATACTTATCATATATTAAAATTCTTCTTCTTCAACGATCGCCTTTTAAACACTGCGATGATCATACTTTGTATTAGTAATTCAATAATTTACGTCATAACATCACAAATTTCTTATAAACTTGATAAAGTCAGGTCACTATATGAATGAATCGAAAAAAAAGGACTACCAAACATAGAATTGCTCTAAACAGAAGCACAGAAATACTTAAAAGTATAGCCATAATTTTAATAATCAACATAATAATCCCTGGGACACTGGGATTCATCATAAATATACCAAGTAAGTACCTATTAGGTGAAGTGAACGTAGAAGTTAGTTATAATAGCTAAGACTATATAGTAGATCATCCACTAAATGACAAAAGGAAAGGTGAGCAGGTCTCCAACAAAAGCACCAAGAATAATAACAGATCATACACAACCGAGAAGATGATATCTGTTTACAGTTGTTTTAGTTACTGTTTATTATTTTCATCCAAGAAATATGATGAGCACAAAACTCCAACTCAACCTATGCATCGGCAAAGTTGGGTAATTACATGTTTCTAATAATACATAACAAGCAATATAAAATATCAAATCAAAGTGACATTACAAATAATAATAATCTGCTTATCGTTGTCGTCGTCATTAGTATCTCACTTTTTGATCGTTGCCCATTATCGTCAATACTACGTTGTTATTAAAAATGTGTTGTTGGTTTTTTATTATCAATGTTATACTTGTGTACTAAATTCTTAGAAACAAGTTAGGATGCATATTTGTAATATAGAAGCTCTGTGATCGAGAAGATGAGAGGAAAAAGGATGATAGATCCAAAATTATGAACACTTTTTGATGTGAACTATGTACACACATGGTATATACACGTCTCTGATATTTATGTGGTAGACAAACGGGCAGAGACGATGATGATGATGATAAAGAAGATGAAAAAAGTGTTTTCTTCTTATATTTCTAATAATTTATTACACCCATTATCAATAAATTATGATTATAATTATTCTGAAGGAATGACCGAACACAAAGGGTAGACAAGAACTGTGTGAAGCTGAAAAGAGGAGAAAAAATGGATACATAATATATAATATTAGTTAGTTTAGGACTCTCCGCTGTGCTGCTGTGTCAGATCATCATCATCATCGTCGGAGGAGAAGGCTGAACAAAAGGAATGGAGTTGAATTCAAATAGGCATAACAATAAATACGGAGTAGACACACATACACATACATGGCTAACATGTGCATTCTCACATTATCGATATCATCAGCATCATCAGCATGGTCTATAAAGATTTGCCGAGAAGCAGAAGAGATGAAGAGAAGGCGAAAAAAAAATCTTGTTAAATTCATTCTTTTTTCATATTCTTCTTCTTGAGGAGTCGTCTTCTTCATCTTCTTCGTCTTCACTCTTCTTCACATCCATTTTATTTTCATTGAGCAGCAGCGCAGAAAATATGCTCTCGTATGTAAAACATGCACAGATAGGTAGATTGGTTCCTTCGTGGCATGCACTCACCTGTCTTATTGCATTACAATAAAATATGCAGAAAAGGGATGAAAAGGAACAAGAAGAGCGATGCGATACGACGGCAATGATGATGATGATGATGCGGTGTGATGGCAATAATGATGCGGCTGATGACGATATTTGTGAATAATATAGCGTTTATAGGTTCTCCTTAAGCCCACACCACCTTCTCAGCCCAACAAAAACCACACGAAACATTATCATCTTTTTTTGCCAAACTCTCAAACAATTACCCCGAAGAAACTCAAAAAAGAAAAGCCAATCAATACAATAGAACATTTTTATAGCCGGTCTTGTATTACCATACCAATATTGGAGTGGAAGATACTACTCGACTGCTTCATGGCGGCTCATCAGCATACCGACTTGGGTTTATCGTCGTCATCATCCTCACAGCTTGGCTTTTGATTTCTACCAATAACATGATATATAATGACGATGAACGACAACGAACAAGATCATGTTGTTGATGATGATACCTCACCTCAACTTGTTTGCCTTTTTTTCTTCGTCGCTTTTTTTTACAACTTGTCCCTTTTTTATATAATTTTATTGTAATATCCATCCATGGCCAATAACAATTTTTCATGCATGATACACTACATATTACAAAAAGTACTGAAAATCTCAAAGGTTGCTCAAAATATCCATACCACACTAAAAATATTAATAAAAATTATTCTCAATTCTCATCGTCACATCCATCGGTTATATCTACACATAATATGTACAAGTACATTCATACAAAAATGGAAGGCAGGATGTATGGAAAAATTTGTTCATTCTCACAATCACACAATTAGAAAATTATACTCATTTTTTCCTCTTCTTCTTCTCCTCCTCCTTTGTCGTCTTCTTCTTCTTCTTCTTTTCATTGTCATTTACATTATCATTGCATGAACCGCAACAGCAATCACAGTCCATATTATACATTGCACACTCTCACAGACTTATAATATTCACAATTTAACCATTTTTATCCCTTTTTCTGATTCCCGTGCCGTAAGCACATGCATGCTCATCTATGCAATGTGTCGTTGTCCCATTATCATAGCAATATCATAGACATGCATCTCATCTCATAAGAGGCTGAAGAGTACGATTCACACAAATGGATGATCATCATCCCCATCGTCAATAAGAACGGCAAGCGAGCGATGATGCTCCTTATTTGGTGGAACTCCTCTTGAAAATTTCTTGATTGAACTTGTACATTTCGAAAAAGCAAAGTGAGCAACAACAATGTACATTGTTGTAATGTAATATTATTACTATTTGTTGTGTTATGGATTAGATTAAAAACTTGAGAAGAAGACGACGAAGATGAACGCACATTATCATAAGAGATTCGTTCACCAATCTACACACCACCAGCAACATTGTTTGCAAGCCCCTTGTATGTGCATTTATACGTGCCTATAAGAACAGTAACTGAAAAGTAACAAGTGATAAAATGGCATCAAACTGTGTGTCTGTTGCTGTTTTTTCTACAAGATTACAATATATATTGGATTATATATGTTGTTGTAATGCAGTAATGCTTATTTAGATCATGATGAGCATAATGCTCACCGTCACCGTCATCATCATCATCATCGTCATGTTACCCATGTTATGCATATAATACATAGCTAATGTGCACGCAACGCGCACACTATGGAAATTCCTGAGGCGGTGCTTCTTCTTCTTCTCCTTCATCGTCTACTTTTTTTGGCTGTTCTATGCTCCTGTCTAAAGATTTTTTTCTTGAATTGCTATACATGATTCATTGCTGATTGTTAGTGAGTCTGTCGGTCGGTGAGTTTTGGGAAGCTAGAGTGCAATGTACACTGAACAAGGAGTAAAAATACTATAGAGACACACTTTGTACAAGTAAAAAGCAATACCAATACCATCACAGAGTCATCATCTTCATGATCGGTGATCATGATGATTGGAAAAAAGAAGCACCTGAACTCATGTAAGTGGTTGTTGGGAATGTGGTCGAATGATCACTGAAGCTATAGCAATAGCAAGAAATGGGCTGTCCAAAACCAAATGAAATCACCACACCACCGATGTTGCTGCCGATACCGGTGATGATGATGATGCTGATGGCTTTTCTATTTTACCATTCACCACAAACAAGCTGTGGTGGTGGCGGCGGAGGAAAGAATAAGACAGAGAAAAAAACATTGTTGCTTAGAGCGAAATAAATCGAAAGACTATTGAGTGGATATTTTTTTGTTGGGGGTGATGGTGGTACAGTGGTGATGCGATGCAAGAATGATGATGTGCCCATTATTATCGGCAACTGGAAAACAACAATAGAATATATCTCGCCGCCTCTCTCTCTCCTCATCTTTGAATGGATTGTGATTTTACCTGTTGTAGCTCAGCTAATGCTGTGTTTCTTCGTCTTCTTGCTAGAATACGTGCATGCATAATGTTATTACTGCTATTACAATAGCGAAAAAGGAAGATGATGATGATGATGACGACGATCTTACTTGTTGGTTGGCTGGTGATCAATAGGCTTTTGTTCGATTCGATTATTCATTCATGTGGAAACGATAACTAGAATGCAAGAGAGAGAGAGAGAGACAAGTTAAACTTGTACTAATAAATAGTCGTCGCCTCATTACAATACTTTGAAATCGACAAGCATAACCGAGGATGCCTATATGATGATCAGATAAGTTAGTCTGAGAGATCGTGTGATGATAATGAGAATTTGTTGCAATTTACCCCGTTGTTGTTGAAATAAAAAAAATATATAAGTAGGTATAATCTGAATGCGTAGAGATTACTTTTTTCAAAAAAGTCAATGTCCCTCCTTCGCCACCTTCTTCTCCTTGTCATCTGCATTGCCAATGCTAGTAGTCAGTAATAAATAAAATCTCATCTGTCTGAAGGAGAAAAAGTACATTAGAGTAAATTTTGTGCCGGACTGTTATAAATAAATAGATAAATAGTCGTAATATTTAATCATAATGATGATGTGAACAATGATCATTATCTTTTTAAATATTTTTCTATGCAAATTCTTTGCCTTGTAAAAATATCCCAAAAAAATATTATTATTATTATTATATTCAATCACATGCAATAATAATAATAATCATAATATCTATGTATTTGTCATGGTAATCAGTTGACATACATACGTTGGCAAAAAACACCCAGAGCCAAAAAATCCAAGAGAGAATTGGTGTCTTCGATGAATGACAAAAACATTTTATTTTATTCTCTCTGCATAAAGGCATGTTCATAATATCGCCATTGATAATGATGACGGTAACTCTGTGAGTCGACAAGTGAGCGAGAGGGAATTTAAAGAGCTCCACCTAAAAAAACTACAGACTAATGTGTTTTGCATTCCTTTTCACCTTCCTCTCAGGTTACACCACCACCATTCAACCAATCTCAATTAGGTATGTACAGTACGTACGTGCACTTTAAAGTGTGCTATTGCAGAGATATAATGTAGGTACCTTAATAACAGTAATTGTGACGGTATAGATGGGTGATTAATTGATCAATTTGCGATTGAATTAATTATTATCATCATCAACATCATTCTCTTCTAGGCAGGATGACAACGCACTGTGTGTAGCCACATGTATGCAAACTGTAGTCTAGATGATGATGACCAAAGTCTATTTATTTTGGCATTTTCCTTCGCGTTACTACTAGACACTACGTGTTGCCTGACTTTGTTCAGGATTGTTGGAAACTTGCTTGGTCACATTATTATTACAATCACTATCATCATTGTCAAAAAGAACGGCAAACATGCCTTTTCTTGCACTATTATGCTTACTTAGGTTACGCATAATATTGCATTATGTTCATCATGCATAATTATTGTTATTACCGCGCGAGGAATTATATTATTAATAAATCTCTTTTTGAGAGGGGACGCATCACACATGTTTACCAATGAATCATTTACTTATCTTACCGCTCACTCATTTATTTTTTGTAACAGAATAACTGTTTTTATTCTTCTTTACCTTCTTATACTTACTTATTTGTGTATCGATAATGAACGACAAGAACATGATCAACTAGTTCGTCTCTCCTCCCGTCCTCCTATCTATCGGAATATCTAATGCAGAAGAAAAAATGCGAAAATAACAACTACTAAAATTTTACATTTTATTGCAATTTATTTGTTTGTTATGTTGAAAAAAGAAGAGGCTCCTCTCTTATGAATGCTAAAGGGTGAAGAATCTTCATTTTCTCAAAAAACTTAGGTCCGTAGCCCTCTTGCTTATAAACTTCCTGCTCATTTTTTACACAAAAAACTTGAAATTTCTAAAAAAAAAATCAAATATTTATGGTTTTTTGATATTATAAATTTCCAAAATGTGAAAAATATCTTTAAAAACAATCGTGCTCGTAGTAATAGGGTTTGTGAGGCATAATGCTATTCTTTTGGGGTGTCGGTCACGATGATGACCATAAAAACTGGAAGACGAGTATTTTTCATTGTACAATTTTCCTGTGTGTGCTACTCCACCATGTGCAGTCTAAGTAAGTGAGAGTATGTGTGGTTTTGCACAATATTCTAGTGCTCTGATCATCTCCTTCAGCAGTATCATCATGCTTGTGTTTGCGACTGTTAAAGTATCATTTTAAATTCACGTACATGCCTTGTGCATTGTGTGTATCTGCTTCTGTTGAAAATGTACGGAAACATTATCAGAACAAGAGTCGCTGGAAAATTATGAAAACAAATTATAATGGACTGTGAATAAAGTGAAAACGCAGTGCATCAACTTACAATGTTACAATGTATGATGCATGTAAATACGTATGCATGCTTACGTAAGGTTAAATGATACCTCATTCTCTATCCAGTTTTAAAGGGTAAATCATGCAACAAGATAGGAAATGGCTGTACACTGATTGGGAAGCAGTTCTACAAAGCTACCGTGCTGTCATTTTTTAATTTGAACTTAACTGACGCTGATAAGAAGCAGATAGAGAAGAGACTTGCGTCTGTTATGTGTATAAATAGGAATAAAAAGAAAATGGGATTGAATACTGGACATAGATGAGTGACTCTGCTATTCCGCTACAACTTTTGTGCTTATGACCCTGTCAAAAAGAAATCCGAGTCAAAAGAGCAAATAAAAGTGTGTGCGAGTGAATGTCTATGTGTCTGGCTAATGATGATAAGAACTTGTGACCCGAAACCACAGGACAGCGATGTCATGCCATTATCTTGACAGGCAATTATCCAATAGTAGCTGATATTGTCCTGACTCACTGGGTTGCTCCTGGCATTTGGTCTTTTAACCGCTGCTGTTCGGTTGTTGTTGCTATTGTTAGTATCAATACTGCTTATCATGCTAATAATGATGATATTATCGTCATCGTTGATGAATGAATGACTGATGATGAGATGTGACGTTACAGCTAGTTGGAGCAAAGGACTCCCTTTGAGCGAGAAGAGAGAAGGAGGAGAAGAAGAAAAGGGAAAAAATGATTAATGATGTGACGTTGTCTTTTTCTCTCTCTAGTTTCTCCAGTAATGACAGGAATCCCACCAAGGTTTCTGCTAGGTCCTGCATCCCTCCCCGTTGAAGCAATTGGCTCGCTCTTCGGCGAAGACATTGTGGCAACGTGGAGACGTTCCCTTGAGAGGTCCCTCCTAGCTTCTTCCCCACCGTCACAACCTCACGGGCCCACATCCGCACTTACACCTTCACACCACCTCGGAGGCAACGAGTCCTCCTGCTCCCCACCAGCTCCTCCTTCAGTTTCCTCCCCTCACGAGTCATCCATGGCCGATGTAAGCATGGGTGCGGATGGTCCCCATTGTACACTGAACGGCTCCTCGTCAGGGCCTACTCCAGACCGCATCCCATTCCGCTATGAAGACTCGCTCATACCAAAAAGTGATCCGATGGAGGCCAGACTCCAGGAAATGCTCCGTTACAACATGGACAAATTTGGAAGTCAGTGTTTGGACACCCTTCAAATTTCCAGAAGGGTACGAGAGCTCCTCTCCATTCACAACATCGGGCAACGGCTCTTTGCCAAGTACATTCTTGGACTCAGTCAGGGCACCGTCAGTGAGCTGCTCTCCAAACCCAAACCATGGGACAAGCTCACTGAGAAAGGCCGCGACTCGTATAGGAAAATGCACGCTTGGGCGGCGGATGACGCTTCAGTCATGCTTCTTAAATCCCTTATTCCCAAGAAAGGTAAGGATCATGTCAGATCACAAACCTTCCGTTTTTCTCTCTTGGTTTTTTTTTCGCTTCTACTTTTTTAGTGTCATTGCTAGAAAACTTAAACCTTGGATGCGTCAATTTTACATCATCGCAACATAAACCCTTCCATGTATCATGATGCAATGTTCGTTTTTTACTTTTGTTGACACTCTAATTGTTTTTTAACAATAGGCAACAATAACAACATTACCATCATCCATTTTTTTCGCAAGCATCAAGCAATAAACCAACCAACCATGCATGATACAATAATAACATTGCCATCCTAACGTGATGAACAATAAAGGAGAGAAAAAACAAAGCAAAAAATGGTTACAAAATAAGAATCGCTGAAAATTCCGTCAGGCAATTCCGTCTTCGCTTAAAAACTATCTATATCAAGTACATCGTATCACAGTGTATTTTCGACAATTCCTTTTGCATTGTACATTGTGTTCGATAAAAAATAGTAATAATAATGAAATAATAATAATAATGTATTTCGCCGATCAACTCGAATAAGCTCTAAAAACTTTGAACGAAAAAAAATTTCCCAGGCTCCTTCTTTCTCATCATCAGTCACCCATGAGGTTGATGATGATGATGATGGTGCTGCCATAATAATATTATCAAAATGTGTACATGCATCAAAAGTATATATATATTATGATATGTACCAAAGTTGCTGCCACTGCTCAAGTTATAGCAATAATAAACGTTTTATTATTATTGTTATTTTATATTTTTGGTGGAGCACCATCACTCTGCAAGCAGAGAGAGACAGATAGAGAGAGAGAGAGAGCAAGTCAAGTGAACAATGAGTAAAAAGAGCAGGTGTGTTATATGCATGCGGGTTGTGTGTGTGCTCTATGTACATAACTTATTATTACTATTATTGCTGTTTTTTCTGCTTTGTATTATAAAGAAGAAGAGGCAACAAAGCTTTGATGATAAAAAGTAATAATTCATTGGTTCAAAACTTCATGCCAAACAACTTCCGTTCCGTTCGTTCATCATCGTCATCATCACATCACAACACCGTCGTCGTTTAGCGTTTTCTTCAATTTTCTTCAAGCAAGCTACCAGAAGAGTTCACAGTGCACATTATGTTGCAGTAGGGTGTTTTAGTACGAAGACGAAGGCATTTACATGTTCCCATTTCACAAAAAAACCATCATCATCATCAATACATCATGCATTACGTATTATTATTATGTCTCATCCTCAACAAACAGCAGCAAACAAAAACAATGACCATTGAAAGAGTAAACGAAGAAAGAAAGGGCACGCATGTCATGATGACTACAACGTACACAAAATGGAGAATGGAATATTGATACACATGCATTCTCGCATGATTTCAAACAGTAAATATTTTTTAAATAAAATATTTTTAAACATGTGTTGTCCTCTGTTTGAATTTTTGTGAATAGTCAATGCCTTTATTAATGAGTTTCTTGGAAGAAATCGAGAATGAAAATGTTATAATAATATGCATGTGGAATAAATAATAATAATTGAATAAAAAATTGCACACACTCACATTTATCGTCAACTGTGCCGTGGTGTTTTATGTAAGGCTGTCTTGGGTAAAGTAATATTGTGTATTGGTAATAATAATAAGCATGGTTTGCCTTCAAGCTCATGTGTGTGCTTCGGTTTTGCCCAACTTCCTCTCTCCTGTAGCCAGCGTTGTCCGTCCGTCCATCACCAGCAGAGTTCGTTTTTTTTGCTTACCCGTTGTAATTATTCACGGTCAGTTGATGGTAACGCAAAAAATGCTAATCTAAAGTTCATATATGTAATAATGCTTTAAGAATAACTACTTCTAGTGTGTGTGTGTTTACCTACCTATAAAAAGTCAGTCAAAGTTTAAGCTTCTGATCGAAAGAGCAAAGTTTCTCGTAGTTGCTTATTCACCAAAGTCGACTGTTTTGCTATACAATTATTAAATGCAAGTGTTCAGTGTGGTTGGTCAGTCTATATGTCTATGTATATCTTAGTACATGTTTGCATTATGATGACGGTTGTTATGATCGGGTGGTGGTGGATGTGGGCAACTTGTATAAAAAGGGTTTTTGTGTAATATTAGATTCTTGTGCTCATGTACGTACATGAGCAAATAAATGCATAAATGATAAGTGAACTGAGTAAATTAAGAAAATAAAAAGCTGGAGAAGAAAAAAATGAGATAATTTGTTGAGATTGACTGTTTGCAGGTAGCAGTGAAATAAAACATTACCATTTCATAAATTGGTATTGGTATCGTACACAATTCTCCGATCACTCTAGCATTGTTTGCTGTGTTATTGCATATTATTACTTAGCATGGTAGGACTTGTTAGCAAAACTGTTATGCAATACAAAACTTGTGTATCTGTGTTTAGACGCATGCATTTATTGGTGGGTGTTTTCTAGATTTCAATGCATGTGCTCTTTGTTTTCTTGTGAATTCAAAGCAGCAAACATTGAGGCATGGAATTCGTGTTCCTCATAAAAATAATTTTATGCGAAATGATGGCGATTGAAATAGGCAGCAGGTATGAGTAAATGAACTAACGAACAATCCAGCAAAAGCGAGGGAGAGTGAGAGATGCAAATCAAGATTGTATATTTTTTCTATCCATTTTATGAATACAAAGTAGGCAACTGAACTAAATCAGCATGGAGATTTTGTTTAAAAGCATTAATTACGTATTATAGATTAATCTATATGTTATTCAAATATAGTCCAAATTGGCATGGTGTTGTGCTCCCAAAAAAAGCTATACGAACGCCACTTGCCGTTCTCATAAAATACAAAATCGTTTACGTTCTGTGGTGTTCCCCACAAATGTATGTTCTAATCCAATCTAACAAAATAAATGTAATAGAAATAATATATTGTGGTGGTGTTGCCTAAGCACAAAGAAAATATAAATGTAAAATGAAGAAAAATTAACGAAAGTCTGTAGCTTATAGTAGGCATATATGATGCATTATGCGTATGGCAACTGACTGACTTCCTCGCTTGACTGATTACCTTCTTTTCATTTTATATTTCTCCTTTCCTTCTCGTCCTTTCAGTGTTTGCCGTGTTACGTATACGGACGGACGGATACAGGGTACACTGAACGTTTAACAGTCATGAATACAAAAATATTGTAAGCAACAATGTTGCCGCTTGCTGCTACCACTCAAATATGAGTGGGTGAGTAATAATAATATCGGTGGTGGTGGTGTGCTCTACACTGTTGCATGTGCTTGAAATAAGTTTTTCTTACCTGGCTTGACTTGGCAGTTGGCATGACCTGCTCCTGGCTTGACTCTAACTCTTGCTTTTTCTTTGCTAACTTTCAAACAGCACAGCAGCAGCTATCATCCACTTCCTTTTTTAATCCGGCCTGAAATACTAAGCTCATCATGAGAGCAAACTTGAGTAGTTTGGCTGTTTTCATACCTGTGTGTACCGAAATAATGCATAATATATTATTCTTTCATATACAGTCATCTGAATCGTAATCGTGATCACCATCATGAGGAGCAGCACCAACGCCACTATCGAATAGTAACGATTATGTATTTCCAATAAACTTTTAAACAAAGAGACTACATGCAAGTACACAGATATATGGTGAAAAATGAAATGAACGATAATCTTGTGTGTATTTTTATACATAAAAAATCATACCATGATTTATCCTTTCCTCATCAGTACAATTACTCATCATCATCAGCAGCCGTCATTAACCCTGTTTTCCATGCATTACATTCAATAAATGTAACGCTATTCACTCACAAAACGTTTTTCAAATAAAATCCCCATGTGGATGATGCCTGATGCTGCTACTCATCATCATGATGATAATCATAATAATAGACCAAGTAGGCATTATTTGCCTGACACGTAATGATTAACCGATCTGATGAGAATAGTGGTCATGATTCATATGCTCGCATAATACTCATATATGTACAAAACCCTACAAATTCAATAAATATCTGCATGCTTTCGAAATGTACAATATGTAAATACAAGGTATAGCCCGGCACACTCCATCCACCTTCACTACAAATTTCGCAACAATTATTTCATTTACTCGCTTTTTTAAGCAAAAAAAAATTCTTTTTAAAGAATATGTACTTCATGTAGTTCACTGTAAAAGTTCATTGCGTTATTCCCGTGAGCATTTTTATTATTACGATGTTAGTCTCGCTAATTGAATGCTCTGTTGATAAAATTGTAAGAAACAAGCTTTGCAAAAAAGGTGGAAAGTTTTTGTGGATTTTGGTGGTGGTGGTGGTCGGTCCTCACACTCCCACTACCTTTTTTGCTGTTGCCGAACAGGATAAATAAATAGAACATTAAGACTAATTTGAAAAAGGAAGTTGGCACTGTTTAATGTTTCAAGAATTTCTGAATTGAAAAAATGCATTGTTTTTTTTTGCTGGAGGATTCTGAACACGATGTACGGAGCTACATAAGACGTCTATTTTTCTCTTGTCATCATTATCATCGTTGCATTTATTGTAGCGTGTTTTCTTATATCTGCTACTTGTGGTCGGAAAATGGAATACATCAGAGAACAATTTTATTCATCTGCTACTACTCTTCTTGACTTGAATAAATGCTGAAACAAAGAAAAGAAACAGAAGCATATCAATTTATCTGAGGTGAAGGAATAATGAAGCTCACTGTCGACTTAACATAAGCCAGTCAACCGACCAGCCAAGCTTTCAATAAATTCATCGGAAATACCTGATAAAAGTTCATTACATTACATTCGTTGGATAGGTTACCTTGATAACCTTCATGAAAAGTATTGCTTTTATATTTCGTGATAAACACGAAAAAACGACAAAAAAAAATTCAGGATTATTATTACATCAAGTTCAAAATGCATTTTCCCATGGACTTGAAACAAGTTTTTAGCATTTCTATACCAAGTATAAATAGTACGCGACATGATGATGGCGATATCTTAACTGGCCAGTTGGTGCTTGGCTCGTCCACTTCTTTTGATTCTGTTCTTCATTGCTTATGTATAACAAAGTATGCATTTAACAAAGCTATGAATATTGTACACAATATTATAATCTGTTATAAAAATCGATATGGATTTTATTACAAGGGACGACATCTAATCCGAAGCCTCTTTCAATTCCAAAAAGTTCTACATCCACACATATCAAAACGTAAACCGTTTGTGTGGCCGTCTGTGCTTCTGGGCGCGCGCGTGTTGGCGTGCTCGAAGCTCGTTTTTGCCAATACGTTTAATATTTCTTCGGGGGCATTGACGGTGGCGGGGGAGTGAGGCAGCTGTAAAACATTTTGTGGGGTGGCATAACAAACTGTTTAAAAACAAGAGCATTACCAAGTTTAAAATAAATAAATAAACAAAAGAGCAATTAAGAATTCTTTGAAGGTATTACGATACGTTAATAATGATGATGCCAATGATGACGCCATGCCATAGGAACAAGGCACGGGCAACAGTAATAAGAAAACGGATGTGTATGTTTTAGTAAATGGAATATACACACAAGTTACTTGTTTTTAAAGCTGTTTTGCTGGTAGAATGTTGAATCAGGTATTTTTATTGGCGTTACACAAGATAGGACAAGTAGCTCGTTCCTTCATCCACTTCCTTTTTGAAACAAAGCAAACTCCTCTAACTATTAATCCTCATCTATCATCACCTGTTTTGTAGTTTTATTTGATATTCTTGGGAGAAGAGCTGTCATTTGTTTTTAACTTTTGATGTTGTTTTTGTCGTTTACGTGGCAAACGTGTGGCGTAGCATGATGCTCAGTTAATAATTTGATTATCTTCATTATCATTATCGCCACGTGTCAATTCTTCTAGTATTTATTATTTTACTCTGAATGTCTGAATATTTGTCTACTCTTTATGATGATTCCATGCAAAAAATCCTGCTAAGCAGGTACGAGACAATTGCATTTTTATTAATTCAATTCATTTAATATCTGTAGGCGATTTGATAAAACAATTTTTGAGGTAAGAGAAGAAATTTTAATAATCATAACAGTGTTTGCCAATTTTTCGAAAACCTACTGTTTCTTTACTTGTTACGAAAAAATAAGCAAATTAAATCATATATTTATTATTATAGTCATAATGCGTTGGTTATTCACAACGCATACATTAAACAATTTACATTGAATTATGCTATAGAAACCAAAAATGCTTGTGTTTGTACATATTTCAATAAAATGCTATTATTCTCATTCATTTGTAACACTTTTGACAAGAAGTTTCGAAATGTTGGCAGAAATCAGATGAAAAGCTAAAATTTTTCTTCGATATTTGAGTATTTTCATTAGGTCAAATGATACCCTCGTTGCCAATCAATTTCCCTCATATTGTCTGAGATATTCAATCGAAGAAGAAGAAAAAAATGAATCATGATTATAAAAAATACAGAAATGAGGAATTGACTGACAAATAGTCGATTTTTGTGGCTCTTATAGCTCCTACTCTTGTGATATTTTTTTTGCTATTCGATTATCTCAACTTGTCTTTTGACTTGTACTTCATTCACCATCAAGTTTATCAAACAGCACAACCATCACGAGCTCTTCTCACTCTTCTTATCATAAATGGTGATGTAAACGGGTGCAATATGCACACTGTAAAATGTTATTTAGGCAGAAATGGTAGTACAACAAATTCCTGTTTTAAAAACAATTCCTTGTATGGATTCTGTATGGTTTCTATATGTTTTGTTTCTCTGGCAAAGTGTCTGACTGCATGATATGCCTATACTGCTATACTTTCAAAAATGTTAATATATTCGAAAACATCGAGTAAATAAAAATGTAGTGATATCAACAATTATAACCAACTAAAGTCAATCAAATTCTTTCCCAAGATTTTTTATTTCTGAAAATTGTATTGCATATTATTACGCTATCAGCAGCCAAACATTTAATTTATAAGTAGTAAACAGCATGAACAATATTTTTTGGTAGTAGGAAGCATGAGTAAGGAGATAATAGCAATAAATATTATTATATTTTAAACGAAAAAAATATGATATTCTCATAGTGAATTGACGTACGATGAGAAAATGTTGCTTTTGCGCCTCTAGTGCATGTACTCACTTTTTTGGTTTCTGTATACCCAGTGTTCTTCTGGTCGCCACTCATTCTCATCGTCAGAGTCGCCACCTCATTTTAATTTTTTCATCAGTCATCGTCTTCATCAAAATCATGTCGTAACATGTTCATTTCCCAGTATTCCACCAACAATACCACGCCACCATTAAAGCATGATTTTCAATACGCAACCCGTGCGTATATTAAGTTGTATATGAACGCAACTTCAAAAAAGAATATTAAATAAATACATATTTTGTGTTTTTTTTGTGTGTGGGAACCATTTTCTTATATCCCATTAATTAAATTATCACACTTGAATTATTCTCTTCACTATTTATGCTTTCAAGATAAATACCCCTAAAATATATCAAATACATTATACATCCATCTCCCATATGTCTTGTCTCGACTTTTGTAGGTTCTTGTCTCTTTTTTTAATGTTCTGTTGATCTGATTAATACAATTTTGATGGCCTACCTTAAAAACTACTATTGTTGTTCCTTAAACTTTTTCTTACTATGGTGAATAGTTCACTGGACGACGCTCTGGGGGTGATGATGAATGGACAAACTTTTTTCCTTCTCTCCTTCCCCTGTCTGTCTGTCTGTCTACCCATAAATAAATAATTTCCCATAAAGTTTCCACTTTTTTATTTTGTGTACAGATTTTTTTTACTCTTTTACTGATCGTGTTAATTTCTTTATGGAAGGATAATGTGTCTGTAGTACGACGATCATGATGAAAATCACACTATACCATTCCTGCAAAAATACTTTTGTGTGGTCAAACATTATTACTACATGCCCCAAATAACATACTACATTAATATCTAAAGAGCAGGATGAACTTTTTCTGTCTAGTTCACGAAGAAAAAAAAATCTTTTTTTTCCTCTTGCTGATCTTTCAAGAGAGGATTGTATGACTAATGACCGCGACTCATGATGTAGATACACTATTATGTGCTTCTGCTGCTGTTGTGTTGCATCTTTGCTCTATCACTCTTTCCCTCTCTCACGTCTCATCTATCATCAGTCCTAGTTCAAATTACTAACAACATAAAAATAACATTAAAATGTACAAGAAAGAAGAAACTGACGATGAGTTTGTCTCACTGAATTTCTTAGGAAATGAAGGAGATCAGCGTTAAGATCATCGTCAGCGATTGAAAACTTTATGCGTGACTGGTTGCATGAAAGATGATGTTAAAGTCGTGGATTACATGTTGGTGGCACTGTTTAAAAAATTATTGTGTAAAGAAGTAGTTAATTTTAAAAAGAAATATTAAGTAAGTATGTTTGATTTTTATTATGTCCGACATTCATACTTATTTGTTTTTATGATCATTTAAATACACATTCATAGTTAATATTGCACCTTGTATTGCGCTTCTGACGATGACAGACGAGATGGATTTTATACCTTCTAGAGTAAACAGAGATCTCAGAGTCTGAACAACCAACCTCGTAATAATTTTGGTTTACAGATTGTTTCTCATGTAAGTATTTAGTTGACATATTTTGGAATGCATTCTTTTTGCTCATACTTTACTGACTGACAAGTGATTGTGGTGTAGGTACAACCGATTTTGCAGATGTTGTCTTGGTGGTCGTTTTGTAATGACTGGGGGAGTATATTGTTATCAGTAATAACTTTATCATTTACCCGAAACGATAATGATCTTAAACTCAAACTGCTAAGATATTTGTTTATTGTTTCATTCTCTGAAATATGTCGAGTTGTTAACCCTAAAGAGAGACATTATTTATTTAACTTTTTAATAGTCAATTCCATTTTTATAGCTTTCTTTTCTCACATAATCTCCATCACGGTTAAACTATTTATACTGCAGATTAAATACAAGCATGAGAAAAGGCTGTTGCAAAATAGGCAAATTAAATAAAATTAGCATTTTTTTCTGTGCCCATTGGCACCACAAATTGTACATTTTGTTATTTTGCAGCAGTGGAATAGGAATATGTTGTCAAAGAGTATCGAATCCCGCACTAATTTTCCACGATCGACTTTTGACTCGCTAGACATAACTCAATTACAAATTCACCCAAAGCTCCGCTTTCATCAAATTACTTGTAAGCCAAACAGATAAAATACTATACCATGGAGACTTACAGACGAGCATGTAAATCGATACTGCAATTTGCAATGTACCACTAGAATTTTACACATGTTCTCGTTTTTTTATTACCATCTCGAAAAATTTTCACATTATTTTTCTCGGATTGACATAAAGATTAGAGAATTTAAATGAAAATGTGTGAAAGAGAGAGAACTAGATACAAGAAATCAGCAAAAAAAATATATCCGTGTAAATTACAAAATTATTGCCTGTTCGAACATCCTCCCATGATGATACCATCGGCATCCTATCATCCTACAAACTTTTTTTCCCGAAAAAGCCCCACTTCATTTTCCCAGTGACACTTTTATGTTAGAATTAAAAAGAGTACATATGCCTACATGGTTTATTAAGGATCTCTAATACAGATGATATAGGATTACTAGTGAAAGCCCGTTGACGTCGAGGGGCCTCAAAAAACTATCCCCAACCTCAAGCTATAAACTGAAAGGTTCCCTAATTGCAAATTAATTACTAATAACAAAAATATTTGATTAAGTCCCATGACTTGTGGTTTTCCATTTGGTCAATGACTGCATTCCTGTTCATCACACCATCTATAAATACAATTTTTATATCGGATCACTTTAACCTGTAGGAACGAATTTTCCCACTTAAATATGGTTCAGACTTGATTTTCCTCATTTAACCCTTTACTTTCAACATCTGACTTGATTTTGCCTATTTAACCCTTTACTTTCAGCATCTGACTTAATTTTCCCCATTTAACTCTTTAATTTCAGCATCTCACTTAATTTTACTTATTTTCCCCTTTACTTTCAACATCTGACTTGATTTTACCCATTTTACCCTTTACTTTCACATCTGAATTGATTTTGCCTATTTAACCCTTTACTTTCAGCATCTGACTTGGTTTTCCCATTTGGCTCATTTAACCCTTCACTTTCAACATCTGACTTGATTTTCCTCATTTTCCCCTTTACTTTCAACATCTGATTTAATTTTACCCATTTGACCCTTTACTTTCACATCTGACTTGATTTTGCCTATTTAACCCTTTACTTTGTTATCAGACTTGATTTTACTCATTTAACTCTTTACTTTCGCATCTGACTTGATTTTATCCATTTAACCCTTTACTGTCATCATCTGACTTGATTTTCCCTATTTAGCCCTTTACTTTCGCATCTGACTTGATTTTCCCCATTTCGCCCTTTACTGTCATCATCTGACTTGATTTTCCCCATTTAACCCGTTACTTTCACATCTGCATTGATTTTTTCCATTTAACCCTTTACCTTCAACATTTGACTTGATTTTGCTCATTTAACCCTTTGCATTCAACATCTGACTTAATTTTACCCATTTAACCCTTTACTTTCCGCATCTGACTTGATTTTGCCCATTTAACCCTTTATTATCAACATCCGACTTGATGACGTAATTGTAGCATAGCAAATTTGTTATAAAAGCACTCTCAGCCCTCAGCATTGCACTACCATAAGCACGCTCACCAGTATGAACGCAACCACTGCAC
>JAQIXW010001090.1:0-21691 GCA_034700685.1 Willowsia buskii
CTTAGTTTTTCATTTGCTCCTTTCTTTTTTTTAATTGGAACAATTATTACCGTCATCACACTCTCAGGTATATATGAGTATGTAAACATCGAGTTAATAAGAAGTGTAATGTAAGGTAAAATCACAGAAGATGAATGTATGTAGTGTTCAGATTGCAGCCCTTCTGAGCCGACTGGCTTTCCTTTCTGGAGACTATTGATGCATTTTAGTACAGTGGCTTCACTAAACCAAACGTCTTTGAAAGGTGCACTTTTTATATAATTCTTAACATATGTTTCACTTTCTGTAGATTGATTTGCATTAAATAACTTTCCAAAGATATTTGCCCAATGATTTCTCACTGCACTTTCTCCGGACACACCATCTAATTCACAGGAGTCTTCTTTCCTACCCACCTGCTCCTCTCTTCGCACATGTTCCCAGAATTTTTGAAAGTCTTTCCCTCGATAAGAGTACACTAGATTTTCTTTCTTCCACTGTTCCTTTTGCTTCTGACACTTACGCAATGCATACTTGAAGTTACGACGTGCCTTGTTCATTTGACTAAAAAGGGAGTCATCATGGCTTTCACTTTTCCTCCAAGTAAGAAGAGCTACCCTATACATATCATAGAAGGATTTGACATGATCGTTCCATCCATTTACTTGTTTTTTGTGCCCTTTTTTGCTTTTAGCTAAGAATTGAGAAGATTTCTTAAGTAGCATAAATAGATCTTCGGTTTTTCTGCCAAGCATTTCTCTGTGAAGGACATTATTACAATTTGGTTCCAAGCTGAACTCAAAGTCACAGTCAATTCCAGCTCTCAAATTATCACAATAGGCACTTCTGTTTGCATTATCTAACATGCTCCATTTAATTCGACATTGAGCATTTACAACTTTAACTACCTTTGAACTGCTGACATGCGCATTCTCTACTTCCAATGTCAATGGAAGATGGTCACTTGGAGACGCGAGATAAGGAATACTTACGTTACAACTATTTATTTGATTTGAGTTAATAATAAAGTGATCGAGCCACGATGTTACAGTTTTCCCTTTTCCCATGAAAGTATAGCTTTCACCGGGCAGAGTATTCACATCCACTAAATCGAACTCAAGGTCACTACACATTTGTTCAAGTTCAAGAAATTTACACGTTCCAGGGGCTAAGTCAAAATCACCTCCAACCACTACTGGACCATCATGATTGATAATCATAGCCTCTAGCTTCCCTAGATATTCAGTAATTAACGAGTCATTTGATTGCATGTTACATGGGAGATAGACATTCACTACGAGTAAGTAACCAATTGTTGTTTCAAGCGTTACACATGCCAGCCTTGGATCAGATAGGTTCGAGCTTTTTACCGAGCTAACATGGACCACGTAAGCCGCATCTGGAGCTCTGCATACTAGATACACAATAGCACTCAAAATTTTTGAACGCTTGTTCAACTAAGTTCTGTTCGAATCCGTATAGCCAGGTCTCCTGAAGCAAAATGACATCAAAAGAATCGGAACATTGGGACAAAAATACGTTATTACTTTTGAAACTTTGTATATTCCATGTTATCAGCTTCATAATTAATTATTGATGGTCTTTTTTGTCAAAATTGGTCGAAATGATTTGATGAGAACTCCAGCAGGCCAAAGAACATGTACATTTTCATTGTAGAGCATTTCGTCCAGAAATTGCTTAAGTGAGTTTTCACCAAGCTCGTATACAATCTTGAAAGAGGAATATGTGTCGTATTTTGCTCTCCAGGGCTCTACAGATGACAACTTGTACACACAGTCAGTTTGCAGTTTTTGGAGCTCATCACGAACGTCGTCACATGTTGTTTTGGGGTCACAGCGTGATAGAAGTATCATAATAAAAATTGAATAGTAAAACGACAATGTTCTAATGTCGGGTAACATATATTTTTCCAATGAATGCTGATTACTAATTTGGTAGACTATACAATAACCAATGTATTTAATCGGTCAAAAAATAAAAGCATCTTGAGTTCACAGTATTTGTTATTATTATTAGTTCCTTGCTAATCGTTTTCCTAACTTATTTATTAACCATTTATGGGACAATCTTAACTCATTGTCTTTTTCTTCACGAGAATCATAAAAATAATTTAGAAATAATTCGCGCACGTGTGTGTCGCATTGACAGATGTGTAATGAAGGGTAAAAGATGCCGGATAGATAGTACTTGTGCACCTTACAGACTGACTGACTAATGCAGAAGGGAATGTTGGGAATGTGATCGGAGTAACAGTTGAAAAGAAAAATACAAATGAGATACTTGTGTAGGAAAGATGCAGCATCGGCTCCTATTTAAATTTTCTCCATTTTATTTGACCACGTCTTATGTAAATACTGACAGCACAGCACATTCTATTTACAGCGATGACTTTATATTGTCGCATATATACTCTTAGTATGTGCTAGATCAATTAAAAAGTATCAACAGTTGACTCGTGACCGGAGAACTGAAGACGTGCAAACAAGATGGCAAAGGGTAAATGCATACTTGATTGAAACCCTTGTAATTTCCATAAAAAAGATTGTGCAGAAAAACCAAAATACAAATCTTGTTCAGCGTAAAAAATTGCCCCGAATACGCTATATTTTATGTTGATCCCGTCTTGGCACTTTGGTAACTCTGCTTGTTAGACTTCAGGGGAGTTTTTTATAAATCTACTCCTTCCTCAAGTTCGTTTTAGGACGCAGCCAATTACCGGTTTTATTGAGCGAATGTACTTTCCTAGTAGAACATTATGAAGGGTTTGTTGATTATTCCATCTGCACACGGAATGCTGGATGTAATTAGTTTTGAAAGTACTTTCAAAGAAGATTTAGCTAGTTTTTTCGCATATCCAAACGTATTTTCCATTTTCAAACAAGAAAAGAGAAAGTACATCATCCAGATTTTGAGCCTTACTTTCCCAACTTATTTGAAAAAACTAATGCAAGAAATAAGACACTCTATTAAACCAAATAGACTGCCAACACATGTCAGCAATTTTCCGGTTGATTTTCACTAAACAAAACATTTTTGGATGTGGTAGTGATCACATAGCTTGTAAGTTAAAAGTAGATTCCGAGTATAAAGTACATGTCCCCCTTTTTGAGAACGTGAACTGTACAGGCTGTTTGTTTTGTTCTACGCATGAAAATTGAAACTTTTTAAGCTAATTTTGCATTTTTTCAGCGTTGTATTTTTTCCGATGTTTCAGAATTAGCATTCAATTTGTATTTATAAAATGTGTCACCAAAATAGATAGGTTTGTAGTGAAACCTGTTCGTTTTGTTGACATTTTCTCTTGTCCTGGAATGACCGGCAACTATCAATAGTTGATCGTAAACAGTTGAAAATTTTATGTAACGACCATCCTACAAATATCCTTTTTAATCTCTTCAATGCTGCTCAATGGAACAGCTTCAATGCAGTTATTATAACGCAATGGTTTGTAGTAAAAAATGTTTACATTCATTAATATAGAAGATGTTATTACACGTCCCACAAGTTCTGAATAAAATCGTTTTAATGTTCACATGATCAATTCGGTTGCACAAATGTTTTAAATTTTGAAAATTTTCTAAATTGCGCAATTTGAATGTCAAATATATTCTTTTCCAACTTAACTTTACCTGTTAACCTAAAGATAAATGCATCGTTTGAGTACAGGTTAGTACGAGAATCAAAGCTAGATGACACTGCTGCTCATTGTTGATAGGACAATAAAAAGTTCACTTCATGAAAAAATGAATGAATTTTGATTAGGCAAATACTTTAGATGATAATTTTTTAGATAAAATCACACTTCAAATCATATAATCATAAAACCTGTGTAAGAGCACCGCCGATTACCGGTTTTATAGACGTTTTGCGAGCCTATCAGCAGAACAGATTGACGTGGCATCTTAATTTAATGAATTTTGGAATTAGGATTGATGAAGATATTAGTAGTAGTAGCAACGTTATCGCCTTAAGCTCATTATAAAACAAATTAGATCTATGATACATGAATAAGAATATTCTGTGAAGCAAACGAAGCACCAAGTTTCACTAAACATTTTTTGGTTATGGTAATAAGTAATAAGCAAATAACTCGTCATTGGTAAAAACTGAATTCCATACAAAAAGTGCATACAACTTTACAAGAGCACAACAATCGTTAGAAATATAAAGGGAAAATTGCTGAAAATGCATGATAGCACTAAGAAGATACTAGTGTGCAGTACCATGTGCTCCAACTTGAATATTCTCATTTTTTTGCAAATTAGCGTAAATCTAAAGTAAAACCACAAAATGTTAAAGGGGGCCTTATAATTACCTATATGAGTGTATTTTATCCACCACAAAATGTAATTTTTGGCTTTTGTTTGGTCTTCGTTTACCGTTTCATAGCTTCCGCTAGCTCCAACCAAATGAATGATTTTGGTATCAATAGAAAGCCAAGACATTGTTTTTTCTCATTTTTGCGAATTTTGCTCTCTGGCAATTTTTACTGCAAAAATGGTATATTTTGCAAAATTTTGAGAAATTACAAAATCTATGTTTGAGTCTTTCCCATTTCTGGTAATCGTTTTGAATCTATTTGAAACTCAGGTTTCCAGTACTAAGAGCGATGGGATTTTTGATGGTGTAATGTTTGGATTCATACGCGACTACTTAGCTGTGCATTTCCTTATTTCCTTATTTGTATCAGTGTAGTTTACACCAGTAACTATTGTTTGCGACAAAAAATAGTGCATTAGAAAACGAAAACAAAATGTTTCATGGTTCAAAAGCTTTTCATTCACTTGACTCAGGTTTGCTATTAAAAATATGCAAAAAAGCAAAAAATGTACCCAAAAATGACAAGCTAGAAGTATATGCCCACCACGAGTACCAGTGATATCGTGGAAGAGCCATACTGGTAGTAATAACTTCTCAGAGGGTATGCTACCAGAATATAAGCATATTACTAGAATTTTCGAACTTCGCCTCTTTAGTGATCCATCAATGCAGACAGTTGCTCTTTATAAGCCAAAATTTAATATACAGATATTCAGTTTACATAGTTCTGCTCTCGCTTTAAAAAACGTTGATAAAAAATCATGCATTTCGGCTCCTGCTTTTACCAAGGTGTTTACTAGTGAAAATAGTGTGGTGTGAGATAGGATGTGCACCTGAGGTGGGAAGATGCAAGGAAATAAAATATGGCGTCGTAAGAGAGAATGGCTTTATTTGTCCAGTAAAAATAGGCAAAGTCAATTTATTTAAGGAAAGAAGTCGAATTGAATGGACAAAGCTTGACTGGTTGTTGAACCATCAAAGTCAAGTAGTGAAGTGGCTCGTTTTGTACGAGAGTATTTCTTTTTACAATGAAGTTTTTTCGGGGTTTACACGTACAACATAATCTATTAATAGAATCAATGCATGGAATTTTACAAGGTATTGAACCTTTTTGGTATGATGACATCGAAGTAAAAATCGTAGAGTTTCACAATGATCTACATAATTAGTAATAATTAGTCAAATAAAAATACATCATGAATTCATATTCACCCAAGAGTAGTACACATAGGTAAGTGAACCCAAGTACAAAAGTACATACAGATCCACATGACATTGAATTAACAACAAACAGTCTCTTCACAAATGAAACAAGCACTACAATACATTGGTATTAAACAACTAGAAAATAATTCAAAAGAAAGGCAAATCCTTCAAAGCTGACAAATACACGTATTTCAGCACATTTACCACTTTATATAATGTTTTGTTTCCTGTAAAAATCCATTATGTATGTAAAAAGGAAATTATCGAAAGGTTTGCATAATAATTTGGGAAAGAAAGATGTTGAAAGATTGACGTTGTTCAAAATTACTTAAGTTAAATGCCAATCATGTATTTTTATCACTGGACATTATGTTGGCAGATTTCAGATGGAAGATTCCCATAACTGGTAGATTTTAAAACTAACCTGTACAAATCAATGGCCGGTGGCATGTTTTTACTTTATTTAAAAGTGGACTATGACTCTGATAACAATGCTCCAATTATCAATATGTGTTTGCATGAGCGAAATTAAAGCCTTTTGAATTCAATGTTACTAATCTATATTCCTTGCTAATTATGTATATACTAATTATGTACCAAAAACAGCAATTGATGATATTTGAATCAAATATTATTATGCTACACGAAAATAAAATGGAAATGATCCGTGAATATTGGTATCTTGTTAATTTAGATATAGCTTGTTCAGAAAAGATTTGTAATGAGGCCCATGAGATGCTGGAGAGGCATTACTTTTGTGCAACGTGCAGACTGACTAATCCAGAATGGAATATCGGGAATGTGATGGGTGAAGGGAAGGTGTTAAAAACAACAAACATGCAAAAGAACGCCAGCAAGATACATACTTTTTTTGAGAAAGCAGTAGCATGGGCTTCTACTTAAACATACACTAGTTTGTTTGCTTTCGACCAAGTCTAAAGTACTGGTCACTAAAAATTTTAAAAAAGGAATTGTTACAATAATGCAAGGTAAATGAGACAGTATAGTAGAGCCAATTCGTAAAACTGGTAACTACGCAGCAATTCTTACAAAGAATGTTTTTAAACTTATGTATCAACGAACCGGATTTAAAACTCAGTTGATGACTTCAGGTTGACTTATTTGTGGTATTGGCATTTGTGGTTATATTGTTTAGCTGACTTCATTGAAAATGACTTTATGATCTGAAAAGCAGATAATTCCGTAGGACTAAAACCACCAAATGAGATGCGTACTGCAAAAAATTATATATGCTTAAGTTTTGTAGTTATGCTTTGGAAATTTTATTTCCAAATTCATGAGTAAACACAAAAAAATAGGAAGATATTTTTTTTATCTAAAATTGACTTCTCATTAAATCTATAATTGGTCAGAATCAGATTGCTTATAATCTTTTACATACGAAAATTTTCAATGCTAGTTTAAATGATCTAAAATAAGTAACTGACTTGCAATTTAAGTTTTATATTAGTTCCAGTTTAAGAGATTTCCCTAAGTTAAACACCAGTCATAATTATTTTACAAAATTACATTACTGTTTATTTACAAAGATAGACTCTTCAGCGTTATGGTCTTGAATAAATTTGTGAAGCATGCTACTCGGGATGTCCAATGTCCAGTAATCCCACTTTGGATCAAATAAGAGTGGGCTCTTACTTGTAGATGCAAATACATTCAGCATCGAAGCTTTTCTCGTGCAGCTAATGAAAGTATAGTGGATTTGCTCTGTTGTAAATACACTAATAAATGCTTCCACTGAAAAATCAAGTGGCCTTGCTTGTGTGCCATTGCGCATTCCCATTTCAAAAATCTCGTTCCACATTTCTCCGAGGTTATCCGAAGATGATAGATTACAAGTTTCTTGTGAAATATCATCAGCCAAATAATTTAGCAATTTCGAACTCAACGGAAGGCACGTGGCCAGAATATTTTTTGATGAATCCAAACACTATATTTGTATTTCCTTTTACCGATCTCTCAATAATGAATTCAACAGCGTTTGACACAGAGGAAAGGTTTACTTCTATGGTTCTAAATTATCCGGACAGTATTTTATGATTGATACCGGTCAAAATAAAAAAATTCCTTGCAAATGTAAAAATTTAAAACTGGACAAAAAAGTGCATCTGGATATACTTTTTACTGAATAAAATGTATGCCTGTTAATAGTATTAATTATATATTTATTTAAAAACTAACCACTTCTCCAATTAATTGCCACCTTTCATCGATTATCGTTGATACAATAAGTTTCAATTTTCACATCACCAATTTCTTTTCACACTCGTCATAAAACTTATTAGTCGACCGAAAATTGTCACGTATCAGTAATTTAATAACTATATTTTTCCATTAGCATTTCCCTTGTGCATCTTCAAAAAACACTTAAATAATAAAAATAAAAATTTATTTGACCGTATTATCATAAAACCACTTTTAGCCGATTTCAGACAGCGACCAACCACAAAATGAATCTACAATGGTTGCTTGATTAAAATATTTTTTAATGTATAGCTTAAAGTTACAATTGGATGATTTTAGCATTTTGGAGTTAACTATAAGAACGCATTTTAAATACACTATACGCATACAAGTTTTCCCCGTTGTTCACGTCACTTGGATTTCTGGTCTTAAAGTTTAACTTATTTTGTGGTTTCATCGCTTTTCGGATAATTTGTGGACATAATACTTAAAATATACAGGCGCATTAACTAAGGGCTTGTAGACTAAACACTTTGCAGTGCGTCAACAAATTGAAATCGCTTATCATTTCTGAACTTTGTGGATATCTTGACGTGGATTTTCCGTTGTCAGTTATAAATCTGAGTGGCTTTTTTTGACATCTGAAAATTCTTATTTCAGAATAGCATGGAAACGTTGAATGTCGTCAGTCAAGGTATTCCTAAGAATTTTTTTAAAAATTTTATTCCAAACAAAAAATATTAAGAATGGAGATGTATAAACTACAGATGGCATTTCTGCTGCTGTGTCAGTGCAAATTTACAAGGAATACTCCAGAGCCCAAGCAACGCAAAATTATTTAGGGAATCCATTGAAACATTTCTTCGTGTTCTTGATTCTGGAACCGAGACTTTCGATATGTTCTACTTTGACCCATTATTCAACGACTGCGCGTTTGGGTTTCAAAACTCTCGCTCTATGTTTCTCAGAAAGGACCCAAAAATGGTGGAAAATCAGTTTCCATTCAAATTTCATCAGCCAAACAACTTAGCAATTGGAAATACAACGGAAGGTGTGTTTGCTGAATATTTCTTTATGCACCCAAGCACGCTACATATATTTCCTTTTGTAGAGATATCAATAAGTGGAGAAGTTTTTGATGTTGAAAATTGGTATACTTCACGACTTCGAAATTATCCGGCACTCACGATAGCATTCATTGCAAGCTTTGTCAGCAGCATTCCTCATGTTTACTACACAATCATATGTAACCGTTACTGCCCTCGGGTGAGAAGCAATGGAGTGTTAACTTTTGAGTTTTACATGGAATTGAGGCACCCTAAACTATTTCATAAAAGATTATTTTACAACGGAAACCAACGGAAAATTGACGTTAGAGTCTCCATGGATAAGATAGTAAATATGCAGAGTATCTGCTCAAACGAACTTTCCGAATATTACAGATTTTGCAAAAAGGAATCTATGGTATCGCTGGAACTTTTAACATTTCACAACATCTCAATCAAAACTGATTTATGGGAGTACAAAGAGGACAGTAGGGAATTTGAACAATCATTACGAGCACAATATATTGAAGTTGATACAGCGTACCCAGGTTACGATCACTTCCCGTATTGGAAGCTGACGGGTTTCAGCTTTTCAAGAACTCACGCGTACAAATTGGTGTACTGTGATGTAAGCACAAAGAGAAAAGTAGAAGCAATTATTGACTTTTCAGTTGGACCAATCCCATTAGTATTGAGATTTGGTTGCTAACATTGGCAGCATGTGGTGGACTTATGGTAATATTTAAATGTACGCAAACACCAGAGGGTTTTATTTGTTTTCCAACTTTTGTCGTTAAGTCGAAATGCTACAATGCCGATAAACTACGGTTTAACGGGACAAAAATTCTATGCCTGATATTTATTGAATTTTGTGGATGTTCATTTCCATGTTTTATGGAAACGAGATTCTGAGTATTTTGGCTGTTCCAAATCCTCCAAAAGTGTTCCAATCGCTTTTAGAAATGATAGAAAGGGGATACAAGGTTTTGTGGCCTTCAGATTTTTTTCAAGTTCGGGATAATTTTTTATGGCGACTTTAGACAGCGGGACATACCGGAAGTGTTTCATGAGCGATTGCGGCATTTAGAAATGTACACCGTCAATAGATTTTGGATGCTTCAGACATATTCTCGAATTGTGCAGAGTGGCTTGATGGGCATATGGCAACATTGGACGGATTCAGCTGAACAATGTGTTTTTAAGTTGGAGGCTAAGAACCCCAATTCAAATGCTGCGGTTTTAACAGGTGACGAAATTCAGCTTAAGACTTTATGTGCTGTTTTAATAGCCGCAGCATTTGCGTATAGTGTTGGATTTTTTGGCTACTGGTTGAGCATTTTCTTCATAACAGAGGAATTAAAGAAGATGCGGTTCAAAAGATTCTGCCACAACAAAATCCAGTTGAAGAAGAACCTTCAAATGTAGGCGAAAATGTGACGTTAGAAATCAGTAATGAAGAAAGCTTGCCCACATGCCAAATCGGGAAACAGGCGGAATATAAATTACCATCCAAGCTTATTTGGGAGTGATGATATCTGTATCTATGAATGTGAATTAGAGGACAAACAAAACGATACACGAGCACTAGCACGCTTAGTTAACAAAAAACAGGATTAAATGATTTTCAAACATTAACATTTTATTTACGCGCCAAAATGGAGGTATCTTGATTTTTAAAGCATGCCTAAATATGCATTAGGTGTACTTCAATGCATTGGAATATTAAAAATGGACGACGGAGGACATTCGTCGAAACTCGAGCTACTTTCAACCGATTTTCGTAACTTTGGTGTCAATAGATAGCAAATTAAAAGTTTTAATTGATACTTTCTCAAAATCTTAAATTTAGACCTGCAGCCATCGTTATGAAACTTTTTCAATATTTGCAAAAATTTCGCCCTCATTGGTCAGGAGTTTTAAATATCCTGCCAAGAGCAGTAGGCTTCTCTTTTCGAGTTCAAACTTGCAGTATCAGTACCAAATCGCACAGGCTTTAAAACAGTAGTACCATGACGTCAATTGAAATTTGTGTTGTTGGAAAAAGTTGAATTCAAACACAAAAAAATGAAAAAAACTCAAATTTTGCAAATTGAAGACATCATAACTACTAATCAATGCAATATATTCAAACATCCAATATCACATCAGAAAGAGCACAAACCATTCTAGGTGGACCACTGCTTTTAATCTTTGCAAGTCTCAACTACCAACTGTTATGCAGCTTTCAATAGAAAAACTGGCCAAAAACTCAGAACACAATATGTACGGCGCCACCACTGCCACCAGACATGGGCTAAAAGCCCCAAATTTTGCAAATCGTCATTTTACGTGGTAGGCTATCTAAAAATACCCGTATCAAGTTTTTCTGAAAAAAATTTTATGTACCTGATATGTATATTTATACTCATTAGGAGCTACCTACAGATATGTATATCTGTAGATAGTTTAGTGTAGCCAATTTGTGATGACGTTAATTACCTAGTACCTATATGTTTTTATAAATGATGCTTTCCTATATACATATAAATCAGTACTAGGTTTCATGATGAAATACATGATTTTGGTTGAAGCATAGCATTGCCCTTTCATTGTGTGTGCTAAATTCACTGGAAAATGTCAACAGTTGACATGTGACTGAATGTTGAACGCAAATGGCCAAAACGTCAAGTATGCTTTTGTGATACCGATGCTTGTAGTTTTATTGAAACAAAGAATTACAGATGCTGGTACTACAAACACAGAATTCAGAAGTTAGTTAGCCGTGGGCTTGTGTATCCTGATTGCGAAGCGTCCAGTTGGGTAATGTACTTCCATAAGGAAAACAAAAAATAATCGGGTTGTTTTATGCATGGTTGAGAAATATGGTTGAAAGCACTTTAGAGCGAAGGCAACATGAGACAAGATAGAAAGTCACCGTAAGGGATGAAGTTTATTGACACGCTTCACCCATGAAAAGTTCTGCATTCGTAGCTTTTCCCATTATAAACAGAAAACATCGTATTTATATTTACAAAAAGTACGAGAAGAAATGTTATTTTAAAACTCAAAATCATCTCATTAAACTAATTTAACCGAAATTATAAAAAAGTATCAGAAAGACACATGCAAAATCAATATTTAGTTCAGCGCCACTACGGCATTTGATTACGTTTAGCTAAGTAAGTGAATTCTAGATGTATGCATCCGGTAAAAGGTATGTGTTCATATTAATTGTTATCTCCTATCACTTGACGATGATAGTAGTTCCAGGGATGTATACATTAGCAAGAAAATTGTGATATATGATATTCATTATCTCACATTTACAGTTAGATTAGGTACATAAAATTGCTCAATTCCGAAAAGACACTTGAAAAGACACACGACGGCTATCCCTTTTTAATCCGTTGGTGTGCAGCATAATTGTGAGAATGGGCTGTAGATCCAGATACATTCGAAACAATGACTTTTCTCGCATAGCAAATGCCAGCATGTGGTGGGTTTGGTTTTTTTAGAAAATGTACAAATAAATGCGTCCACTGACAATGAGAGGTCGATGGCTTGTGCGTGTCATACAAATATCAAAAATATGATGATGAGGTGGACGAGTTCGAAATGAATATTACAGAATGATATGATATGAATAAGTTAATCAATAGACATAATGTGTTTTACTTGTGCTAACTGGATAATCTTCTTGACGGGTTTAAGAATCATTACTTTGGGTGGATAAAACTTTGATTGCGCAAGTTTGTATGATTTTTTACAACAGTTTAGAAATGTATTACTGATATGTATGGTAAGGCATGTTTACCAAATAAGGAAAACGTATTACTTCGTTTTAAAAATCGAATATCTTTCATTCACAGTGGCCATCATTTAAGCGTTCAATGGAACGTCCTTTCTTCCTCAATGAAAGAAAAATATCGCCTTTTGTATTATTGTTGATTCAGTTAATGTCAGTTTCCATAGAACTTAAACTAGCTATACGAAACTTAACTTAAGTAGTATCAAACGAGCGCAAAGATAGTACAAATTTATTTGAACGCCACTACATGATTTTGATATGGTTAGCTGTTAAGTCAGGCTGGAGGTAACTTGAAAAGATATGTTGAATAACTACTTTTCTTATTATTTGCGACCTTTAGATGATAGTTTCTGCTTTACGTTACTGTAGAAGATTAAATAGTTGCAAAGAGTTGATAATATGACATTCATTACCTCACATTACGATTATTCAAATATAAATTTTAAATCTGTAATGATGGATTTTTATTAAGTTTGCAAACAGTTTGCATCTACGTGTTTGGTTCCGTGGATTGAGGAAACGTAAAGATTGTGTTGAGGTTTATACTTATGTTACAACATGGTGGTGGCTATCCTTTGTTGCAAATATACCAATAAATGCGTTAACTAATTGTAAGAGATCTTTTATTTGTTTCGTTTGTGTGCCACATAAATACAGAAGATATGATAATGTGTTGGACGCCCCACGTGTTCCGCATAGTTAATATGGAATGATGTGATTCTATCAAGTAGCATTTTGTATTTTAGTTCAGTTAAAGAAAAAAAATTCATGAATTATCAGGGAGACATCAGTTTTGAAGATTAAATTGAACTTTGATTTCTTCAACTAATCATTGAGAAGAATGACACATGTTATGTACTTTCCAATAATAATTTACAATAATAATAATACAATAAATATAATACGTCCGTAACAAATATATAGCTTTTATTTAATGATTTATGCAGACAAGATTTGTTTGTCAATGCTCGGATTGCTGAATGCTAGTAGATGTAAAGGTATGTATTTCAAAATCAATTTCTACCTGTAATGATTAAAAATTGTTACAGATAAAAAACGTCTAATAAATGCCATAAATTTGTTTGCACCTTGATGAAATTAAGCGATTTGGATTCATCAAATATATGCTATGTCCGTCCTATTCTTTGTTACTGATATGTATTGTGAAACATCAAGGAGACATCAAAGTTTTAAAGACTTTCTCCTATTAAATTTAACCTTGTTGGAGTGCTGGAGTCTATGAAAGTAAACATTACATAGTATACAAGAATAACTTTTTGCATCAGGATTTATAAAATCGTGAAATAAGTACAAAATATGTCACAAAAGAAAAAAACAAAAATGATCCGTGCATTTTATAAATTCGTTGCTTAAAAACATGTTTTCCGAAATGTGCAACTACTAAAACGACTTTTTGTTGATTTATATCCATTAAAAATATGTGCTACATCAACTACAAAAGATCAACAGTTGAACGTGACTGAAAAGTACACGACCAGAACCAAGAACATCTTTTTTTTTTCGAAAATTAGTGTAGTTACACCGCCATTTATTGGTTTTACTGGGTTTAGGTATTTGATCAACTGTGACAGATCAAAAGGTCGTTTACGTGTCTTGACGCTCCCCGCAAATTAAAATCTCATTCATGTTCCATGAATCGCGATATTCCATATCTTTTAGAGAATGAACCTTCAATTCGTGTTGTACGAAAATATCACCAACATTTTTACAAGCTTTAGTGCCAAGTTTGAAATCTTCAAATTATGGTCGATGCCTTTTTTTGCATGGGATGGATTAACTGAAAAATATCAGCAGTTGAAGACACTTGAATGAATGTTAAAGACACATGACAAATGCGGAAAACAGCCTTTGTGTCACCTCCAGTTTCGGTTTCTTTGAAACAAATGGTTAGATGTTGATACAGACTAAAAACTATAAAATGCTGGAGCTACTTATTTGTTGATTTACATATACAATCAGCAAAGCTTCCAGGTTTTCTTAAAGAAAACTGAAAAGCCTACAAAATATTTAGATTTTTTGGTTTACACGTTTGAATTTGTAACCAATTCAAGTCAAGGTAGCATTTGAAAAATGCCAGCTGATAATGGTATGTTCAATTTCACTTATGAATCATGATCGTATCATTGACTGAAAAGTCCTGAAAGTATTAACCTTTGACACGTGCTTAAGGAAAAAAACGTACGACTAATCCTACAGATACCCTTTTCTAATCTTAACCGGTTAATAAACGAGAAAATGGATTACAGACCCAAATACAAATACTTCCTTTCAAACACACTACCCTTGTTTAATTCACCAAAATCATTTCAATTATTCCGGTTACAATCTGGGTACAATTTTTTTTAAATGCTAACATTTGCCCAGCTTTGCAAAGTTAAACGCCATTTATAGTATTTTTCAACATACTTTCATTGTATCAATGCCGAGATCCCTTCAGCTTCTTAATAACATTCTGCGCCGAAAGTTCCAAACCGCGCGGCCAATACGGGCAAACAGGTACCTGCGAAAAAATTCCTGCGACCCCAAACTTTGCCACTCGGGCAAATTGACGATTCTTTCTGATTCTACACATGAAAATCTACATGTTCATGTAATTTTTTCTTTCAATTTTGGATTCCCACTGAGATTCTTTCCTTGTAAGTTAAACGCCATTTATAGTATTTTACAACATACCACCATTGAATGAATGCCAACATACTTTCAGCTCCTTAATGGTATACTGCCGAAAAGTAGGTAAGATTGCATGGTCCAATGTCCGGTATGGGCCAGTTAAAGTGAATTATGGTTTTGGCAACAACGTCTCAGTTAGAATAACATTTGTACCTGTTCAAAATTGAACGTTTTTACTTCACCGTATTTATGCTATGTGATAACCGTTGTTAGAAATACGCATTAAAACATCTAGGAGACCCAAATGTTTGAAGTCATTTCTGTTACTTGATATTATACTTAATTTTGTAATGCGTCAAGTTTTGAAAACGCTTTTTGCATAAAAAATAATTGATTGTATCCAAGTACATAACATTATGCCACAAGAAAAAAAACAAAAATGATTCGTGCATGTAGACTTTTTGTTGCTGATTGATTAATGCAGAACGGAATTCGGATTTTGTCTGCAAATTCTGTTTCATAGTTCAAGTTTGACAGCTAGGGAAAGCTTAAATAGTGATCAAGTGTGGAAAAATATAATTTCCGTCATCTCGCATCGCAAAGGCCTTTGATAAACGATGTACAAAAATTACATAAGAAATGATGATTAATGACAAAATGAACAGTACACGAGTCCCACGTCACGACATTTTATCTAGACTTATTATTTAGACTTAAATCTGCGTATTGAGATGATTTTCATTCATTTTTAAACAAATAAAAATTTAGACAAATAAATGCTTTTACTCTGTGTTGCGCCTAGATCTTTTTCCCAACTTTTCCCAAATTAAACACCGGTAACATTTTGCGTAATAGGATATTAGTCATTGAATTCTTAGATTCAGTACGTACAATTTCGTCAGTAAAGTGAAAAAGGCAAGCAACCAATTTCTGGCATCGTCTCGTTGAGTAAACTTAAAAGGGATTATCATGCTGTTAAAAACGCACGTAACACTTAGATTATCTTAAATAATAATTAAATCGCAATCTAACCTTTTTTTTACTTAAACGTTACCATATGATTTCGCTACTGTAAGCTACATAATGAAACAATAGTTGCAGGAGATTACAGCAAAAGTCTTTGTTAATAATTTCTAGCATGCAAATTCTGCATTGAGGGCAAGAAGTGAGCGCATACGTTGGCTTCACCCATTTCAAAATGGATGAACGAGCAATGAGCAAAGTATTCAAAACGTGAGTTTTCCCAAAGAATCAGGCAAAATATCATGTAAAGTTTAGATTTATTTTAAATGCATAAATAGTACTTATCGAATGAAAAACTGCTAATTCCAAAATACATTAGCTGAATTGATGTTGAGAATGGATCTCAGTTTAACTTTATATAACCGATTGTCTTTTACTCGTGCCTCTATGAATTGAACCTGATTATTTTATATTGACGGGTATCCTTTATAGTTATCAAAAATATACTTTCTTAATATTTTTGGCTACAGTGTCAATGAAACAGTGATGGTTTGTCACTTGCATTTGGGTTGTATGCATCACATTGAAGAGTATTGCGGTGGTGTCGTCTAGTTGACATCATTGAAAATTACAGATGCTTGATTGTGCGAGCTTTCTTCATGATCATCGGAAAAACAGTTACCCACTCCTAGTTGGCCGGGGAAATTAAATTTGAGAAAAAAAGATGAGTTACTTTTTTGCTTTTTCAAACACACATACCTAACAACATGTATAACATTCCATGTACGTTGAATGTATTTTTTATAAATCATGAGAACAAAATCAAGCAAAGAATTTAAAGCTCATTAGTTCTCATTTCTCATGAAGTCTTATTCTTTAACTTGCCAACAATACAGTCTGATTGAAACTAAACAAGATTTTGAATAAAATGGAGAGAAAATACAATAAAATATTCAGATACAAGGAGTTCTTTATCTAAAAATTTGCACTGGTCAGTAATGTTGACTACTTTCTACAGGTTAATCAAATTGCAAAATAGATGTTTTGTTAGTTTAACGCCAACAGGTGATTTTGCTATGGTTAGCTACATGCAAAACCAGAAGGTTGAATTTTCCGGTAAAGAGTAAAGGTAGCTACATCAAGTTGACAATACTAATATATTGAAATTTGGCTTTTACATTCTCACGTTTTGATTTAATCAAATGAATTGCTGAGTTATGCAATGATGCAATACTTAGGTGTGTTCATCACTTTGACAAAAATTGTGTTGAAGTTAAAATTCACAGTTTTGTACACGTTTTGTAATACATTATGTTACATGAAATATATTTTCGTGGCATATTACACAGAGGTGTATAAACCTTGCAATGCATTTTGATACGTTCGGTTATAAGGAAAATATTAACAGCTGATAAATGCATAAGAAATAGCAAACACACTATCAATACTACATATAATATATCCTTCCTTAATCCTTCATTAACAACGCCAATAACGGAATGGGTTGGAGATCCATGTAAATTAGTTATCGTGACGTTTCTCAAATTGCAAATGATTTTATGGTGGTTTTTGGTGTAACTCAAAAGCTTGCTTCAAATATTGGCGTTTTACGTAATTACGAAATTATAAGTTAAATGCCATCCAAAATTTTGGCAGTGTGGCGGTAATTTGTCATTAAACAGATGTCACTTTTGCTTTTTGAGCATGGTTATTAATGAAGGTTTATGTTAAAGGGCCGATAACGTGTCTTTAATTTTAAAGTGGAATTTGCGTAACGACACTCCAATAACCAGTGTAACTTTACATGCTAAAGCCACAGCTTCTCATCTATGCTCCGTGTGTCAATTGAAAATCGATTATGATTTTGTATCTGAAGATACAATTAATAATGAAATAAGTACATTACATTATACATATGCATATCTACATTATGGTATGCCAAATGATAAACAGAACCGAGCTGTGAATATTGACATCCAGTTACCTTAAGTATATCTAGTTCAGCTAAACTAGATTTTAACTAAAATTACGATCACGATACTCTTATACATTCTAGTACCTTGACTTACAATTATAATCAGAACAACAAGTACCCTTTTTTAATTTATTTGGCTGAATAAATGTATATCCCTCCATTTGCGCTATCTGCATCTCTAAAGAGATTATTGTGGTTTTGTAGTCTAGTTGTCGTCTTTGAGTTTGGCAGACGCTGGGTTGTTCGAGCTTATTTATGACCTGCCGTTTGCGTTTCCGTGTAAGAAAGGAGTATCGCTTGTCTTCCAATGGAAATACCGCCTGTTGTCTGCAGGATGAGGTTGTGAAAGAATGAGTATGGTTGTGTGATTTTCCGGATGTATGAATACTTCAGATAAGAGAAGTTTTGAATAAAATCACTATTTTCAAAAATCAACCAAAAGTGTAAGAACGCCACCGATTGCTCGTTTTCTGGAGTTTATGGTTTGGTGTGTTAGAACAGATCATTTTTGGGGTTCGTGTCTTTTTGATTTATCTATCTTGAATAATATAATTGTCGGAAAGTACATAGTACAACATTTCACCAACATAGCAGCGAGTTTTGTAATATATAGAATCCTTAATAATAACTAAAAGCTCCTCTTCCACGGTTTATTCAATGAATTTCCCTTTTTTGAGTACTGTACTGGAGGTCTCTTTTATTCTGCGTATGAAAAATGAAACACAAATCTAAACACAAATACAAGAACCGATTCCGGATCAATTATGCTTACTATGCGAAATATTTTAACTTTTCAACCTAATTTTGCTATTGCATTCTTATTTTATAGAATGAGCTTTCAATTTGCCCTTATCAGAAATGAAACCAAAATTTTTTCACAGATTTGTGGTATGAAAGCAATGACGTTTTGTTGTCGCTTTTGGATCTTGATTAACTGGCAATTATCAATATTTGATACGCTTCGCCATTGATGAAGAAAGAAAATACATACGACCATCGGATAACCTTAAATCTCTTGGTGTCTTCGTGAACAGCACCAAAAAGACATTAGTTTGTACATCCATATGTGCATATTATCATGACTTACCTCGAATAAGAAATAATTATAGAATAGTAGTTTTATATAACGTACAACAATTAGGGCGTTGATGATGGTAATATCTACGTTGGACACTTCACGAGTTTCAAATAAACACATTCTTAAAGTCCGCTAGATTATTTGGGATTCAAAAATATCTTCAATTGTGGCATTTAACTGAATTGCTTAACTTAAATGCCAACAATATTTTTTACCACTTGAGCATTATTCCCGTTGGCATAGATAAATTGCTCGTATTCAATGTTTATGAGTTGGGAAGTTAAATTGAATTCCTCAAAAATTTGGAAAGTCCTGTAATATGTATTTTTAAAGTAGAAAGTGGATTATTAGTTCGGAAAAATAAGTCTATTTATCCATCTTAAAAAAAAATCCAAAATCTAGATTAATATAAAGACAGTATTATTCAGAAATTAATGCAAGGAACATGATAGAAAGAAAAATGCTTAAAATATATGTAGTAATTTGTGTGAAAATGCTTTGAGGGGCTTCCGTTTAAATGTTTTGGCTAAGCTAGTTATGGTTCTATATTTGTTGTTGATGCAACGCACGCTAAATCAGGAAAATTATTTTATTAAGTTTCATTTAACTTGTATGGGACATCGAAAGGGATTTATGCAAGCTATTTCTTTGGATGTCAAACTGCTCCTTAATGTCAATAAAATATAGCAGATTCATGTTTACGTTAAAAATTCAACATTGTGCCAAAAAGCGTTAGGTCGTTAATTTACCGTTTTTATCATCTGTGTGATTGACAAATGTATGTATATTCATTGTATGGGTTTTTCCCATTCTCTGCATGCTTATTTTAGAGGTAGCAGAAAGTCCGGCAGCAGTGAAGTTCATGCTGCCTGCAGCAGTTTAGTTACAATATTTTGTCCGTTATCTTTTTATGTACGCCTCGCAATTCAGCAAATTAGTCAACTTGCTGTCTGCTCAACTCAACTTTCATTCCAATCAAACTCAAAATTCTGACAGAGGGTGTGTGCGCTGGTGTCAATTCCCAACGTTCATTTTTCGACCTTTAAATTTAGTAAATTAGCATTTCCTTTATTAAAATAAATAGTGTTCACCGCAATTAGTTGTTTCATTTTAGCATTTAATAATCATTTTAATTGACGAGCTATATCCGTCATTTTTTAGCTTTCACCACTGAATCCAGTGATCGAGCCATCTCATCGAAGCAAGATTATTTTTCTACAATTATCTGTAGAAATGTCGATCCTAATCCTGAGCACCACAGTTTCCAACAATGATATTTCTGGTTTTGTTGCTACAAAAATGTTTCAAGTGTTGACATTTTGCCAAAGGTTAAATGCCAGTTAGGTTTTTTTCTATCAGGACATTGTTAGTTCAACGAACAGGTATTTAGCGTATTTTATCATCGGTTGAATTATATGGGCAATGTCTAGTAACTTCACTTAAATATTAAATTAAAAGTGCAATGTGATTTTGGGGAAAACACCTTGTTTTGCAATTGTAAATTTTTATTTGTACCTGTGCAACATGAAAAAACTTTGAATCAGCAATTTATATGTTTTGCTCCTTGCCAATTTTTTGTTAAAAATGTATTTTATGAAGCAAGTAGGAGAAATCAAGATTTTAAAACCTTTTTCTTATTAAATATAACTTGTCAAACTGTAAAGCTAAATTCGTACAACAGGGCATACATAAAATTGCAAAAACTTACTAGTCAGTGGAAACGCACAGAAAACATAGCAGTGGCCTATGTAAGCTTATTCAATGGAAATGAATGTCTTCTTTTTGAGAACCGTAATTATTTGGCTGAGGAATTTTAATTTATTTTCCATCTGAAAATTAAAAGAGGAACGAACAAAAGTCAAGACATTATTAGACAACATTAAGAACTGCTCAAAATATTTTAAAGAATAAACTTTCAATTTGTGTTTGCCAACAAATCATATTATTTCAGCGAGGTAAATATCGGGTATGATTCCAGCGACTTCTTGTTGACGCATATTTTACCGTGAGACACGCTAACTGAAAAATGTCAGCAGTTGGCCCGTGACTAAAATGACAAATAAGTTTTAATTTTTTGGGAACCGCGGGAGTCAAACTATATGATGGTATGATTTCTACCTGTAGTGGACATTACATTCGACTGAAATGGCACCACCCCCGAGTTCTACTACCACCCATTAAATCTTGAAAAGCGTTGACATTAGCACATGGAGTTCGTCTTAAACAATCAATGTCTCAATTGACAAAATCTAAAGAACAGGACATTAGAATGAAAAACAATTATGCCATCCTACAATGATGAATCCTTACATAATACAGGCAAACCAAATTGTGAAGCTAGTAACTATTTTCTGATTCTGCGAGGATTTGGATAAAAAATAAGATGTCAACTCTGTAATGTAATGCAATGTAATGTAACAATTTATTCAAGTGTTATCTGAATTCAGTCAATACAGTCTGCTTTTAAATTCATAACACTCTAC
>JAQIXW010001091.1:0-21682 GCA_034700685.1 Willowsia buskii
CAATACTAACGCATTTAAGATGACTCATCATTTCATAGAGACCGTGCACATCAACAACGCTCAACGTCTTGTTATCTATCTCCCTTTGTGGAATATGACGACAGACACAAGACGACAAAGTGCCGAAACAACTCTGCTATAACCGATTGACTTTTTCCTCCTTACGTCAGTCAAATTTTCTCTTTTCCTGTCTGCTGAGACCTGTGTAAACCAGAAGTCTTCTTATATGTTTAACCGCATCATCACCGAAATAATTATGTGTACTTACAACTTCCTTTGTTCATGTTTGCTTGCATTCTTACTTTACCCAGCATGCACTCTTATGAATTGATGACGGCGATGATGATGATGATGATGGACTTTTGTTTACTTTAAATATTACGTTCCCCTCTCGTGGGAGTAAATAAAGGAACACCGCTTCATTACAAGTCGAAAATCTATGTCTTAAAATGAGTATAGCTAGATAAAATGTTTACGAAGTTGACAAATAACCATAACTGATATATATAATAATAACAAAAATGGATGAAAAAGACTACATCTTCGTCAATCGTGTTTTTTCCGAATAGTAGCACAAAAATAAATACAAGTGAAGGAAACCTACCATTGTAGAGATTTTTATCTAATTAAAAACAAATATTTTAACAAGTTTATCCTAATAAACGTAAATAACACTAAAAAGCATATTATTTCATTATTTGTACAACTTACATTTATGTTCCTCATGGGCCAACCCTGGATATGCCATGCTTACAACTTTTCTTCCTTCCCCAATCAAATGCTTATGGAATTTCGAATAACAAAAGCAATAAATCTGCTTGGAATTCAACCACAATCACATTTTAATGCGCTTCACTTGATACTCTAATCATTTTCACATTGGCAACTCTTCACATACTTTCTTCCCTGCTGTTCACTGATTGATCGAAATCAACACTCCAGTAAATTTCGCAATTTATCCAGCACAGTTTGCTTGGTAAATGAAACACACTACGAGTGATGCTTTCATCAGCAAATCAAAGGAATTGATTATTAGTGGATAAAAGTGTTTCTTTTTATCCTCCTTTCTTTTCATTCCTTTCAATTTTTTACCCTTCTCATCTCACCTCATTATTATCCTTTTCTACTCTTCTGCATATACACATGTCATTCATTCATTTTCAATTCATTTCACTTGATCAAATGAAAGCAAACTTGGTAGAGAGTAACAAAGCAGAAAAGAATGAATTGAAACTTCAAAGAAAACTCTCGCAAGCGATGATTTTCCACCAATCAAAAAAGAAAGTACGCGTGTCCAAATTATTTCATATCGGCTTTCTTTGACTTTATTATTTCGTATTATTATTATTAATATAGGTCGCTCGTTGACGAAAAATTTGTCGCGCACACGTGGTGAGAATTGACTACTCAGAATTTCATTAATTATTTACTTAGACAAATAGCACCACTTCCTAAACAAGAAATATCATACCAGTGCATATTCTATGATGTCAAGAACCATGTGAGCTCAAAGACAGTCACCGAAACACTGAGCAGTTCTGTGCAAGTGTGTCCAACTCTCATCGAACTAAAAAATGATGAGGATGGTGTCAGTCGACAAAACTTTCCTAAAGAACTTGCAGACCTAAGTAAAATGCAGAATATGATAGGACGCACGTTTTTGCACGATTATTTATTAGGCTGAAGATGCATAGAGTACACAGCAGCGTAGAGAAGAGAAACCTCATGAGAAGGAGGAAGTGGAACATGAACAAAGATTCCATAACATTTTCTCATTTTGCACAAGCCACGAAGTATATACACTGCACACACACACTGATCGACTTTTCTCAAAGGATGAGTTCTAACCGACCAGAGAACTTGATTCTGCTTTGCTTATGCTATCGCTGCTGCAGAAACTTGACTTGTCCTGGAAAACTCCAAATCAGAACTGACTTGGAGAGTGGAGAAGAAACTACTGTTTTCCTCTAAGCTCACCGCCTTTCCAGTTCCTCTCCTTTTATACACACAAGCCAACAACCTAAAAGTCGTCATCTACGCCAGTGAAATATGAGAACTTACATATTATAAATAATCCAAGAAGATAGATGAGCATAATATGATCATCTACAAACGATGAAGTTCATTTTCATTTCGTTTTGATGATGTCTTGCATGCCTTATATTCCACACACCACTGGAAAACTGCAAGCTGCACAGAAAATGATGTATCAAGTTGTTTTACATTTTCGGTGTAAGTTGCATCTTTATCATTCTTTTGCCTTGTCTTTATGGTGTTTGCAGAAGGGCTCAGTCCCGGTAGCAGCAACTGATAAATAATCCTAGAGCAAGTTAATGGAATATGAAGTAACCGTAACCCAACAATGAAGGAATGGCGGCGCTTTCCGTTGTAATTATTTTCTAGAGTGCGTCATAGGAAAAATATATATGGTCAAAATTGGACCTCAAACAAAAGCTTTAATTCTGGTTCTCTATGCTGCTGCTGCTGCTGGCTGGTAGTTTAGCTGACCTTTGAAAAAAGCGAGAAGGAAAAAAGAGCACGCCCACTAATTACATTAAGTAATACCTTTCTTCTTTTTCGGAAACTGGAGCTGTATATTTTCCATCGGATTCCGCTGTGAGATTTTTTTTCGCTGGTATCCTGCTTCTTCCTGGAATATATTTTACACTTTGTGAAATGGACTGAAGGAAAGAGAAAAGAGGGATGTTCCAGATCATTATCGAGATGTTCATTGGAAATGAGTGAATGGACAGACCAACAAGGTATCCGGATCATTGTGTTTGAGAAAAAAAAGTAACGGAAGTATGCATCGTTGGGCACATTGTTGTGTAGCTTGACTTTTTGGTCTAAGAATTTACTATAATATGAGCACTGCCTTTTGCAATTTTTGGCGCAACTTTCTATTGCGGCTTTCTCCAGCTCTCCTGTGTTTTCTCTGGACAAGAGTTGGAGGAGGAATAAGTAACAAAGTATAATGCAAAGTTTATGCTGGGCATATATACTGACCTTTTATTTCGACAACTTTATCGAACCAACGGCACAATAAGATAAACTGTTCGTCTCTTGAGTCATCGTCATTCTATGCGCTGATGACAATGAACATGGAAAAAAATGTGTCGTTGGACAAGAAAGAGAGTGAATGTGTGTGGAATGGAATGAAGTTGGGAGAGAAGTAAATGCTATTACAGTTAATGGGAAATAGAAGACATGGAACAAAGTCAGAGGAAAAAGTAGAGTGGATGATTTTTATTGACCTCTCTCTGATGGTTCCTTACTTTAGTCTCAGCATGGGCTTTTCCCATTCGTTCTCTCTCTTGTGGGAGAAATCTCAAAAGGAAATATACATAGCTCTATCTAAAAACGTGTTAACATTTTTATATGTATTCTTATAGTGTCGTAGATTGATGGATAGGCTTTCACTTTCACCATTTGATTTGCTTCAAGGGACATTTTCCTTTTACATCCCCTTCTGACTTCCTAAAACGAACATACATTTTGTTACGGGACGGAAATTCGGTTTAACCTTTGTTCTTAAGGGGAAAAGAGAAAAGAAAAGGATGTGGGTACTTTTATGGAATGGTAGCAAGTAGTTTGTACACTCAACACATTATCATCATCAGAGAAAGTAGTCAGTAAACCCATCCCAATCATTTATTTTTCCTTATAAATGTGTTTCTGTAGCACGTTTTATATGGGCTTTTTGTGTGTACGGCTTTGTGGTTTCATTTCCTTCTATTGCATAAGCTCCACAAATAAAGGATATATGTTAAGTAGGGAGGCACCAAAGTGGAAAGTTATCGAGGCAGAGGAAGCTACTATCCATCACTTTGATTTCATTTTCGGAAGGTGGTAATGATCTTGACTGTAGCGTCCTCTCATCCTAAATCAAGAGGATGGGAGGACGTGCTCCGAGATGGAGACATGGATCACGGGACACAAATCAGGTTACGACAAGAGAACCAAAAATATATTTTCCTCAATTCCCCAAAACAAACCTTCATCACCATTAATCTGGGAAACAACAGGAGAAAAAGTACATAAAATGTGAAACAATTTTAGGTTGAGGTGTGTTGTGTGTTCTCTCTTTAATTTTCACTTTCGAATCTCTCTTCTTGTCGAATAATTTTGTGTGGCAATAAAACCAATGTTGAGTTGCATTCGTTTTTCTGTCGTCTTTTTGCTCACTGAAAGGCATTAACGAAAACAAGTATTGGAATTTATAGCCACTTTTGAGGGAGGAAACAGGGATAAAATGTAAGTGATCCACTATATTATGGTGATGGTGATAGGCATATCATAAAAAAGCTGAATATTTCTTCCAAAAATTTTTTTCTGATGATCATGTAGCTGAATGACAGGATGAATGAATATCATGGGAAAGTTTGCAGATGCTTGCTTGCCTAAGGATCTCTGTCAATCTCTCCATTCCACGAAACGTAGCATTAAACAATTTATTACTTGCTTTACTACAGTAAACATGAAATTTTCGTTGTACGATTTATTAAACATTATACATTTTAAAAGAAATGCGTGTTCCAAATGCAAAATACATGCAGTAATTATGATCAAATTAAGATGAAAATGAGGCAAAGGTGAGTAAATGTATAATATGCTATGTAGCTTTGGAAGATGGTAACGTTTGTGTCTGAAATGCAAAAAATGAAAATACGGATTTGAAAAGCTGTTTTGACGGATCATAAACTCTGTACACATTCAATTTGAAAGATTGTAACGCACCATAAATGTCCATGTCCCATGTTGTGGACAATACAACTTAAATCTTCCTTCAAATCTGTCGCACATGTTGCGTAAGTACGTTTCAAATCCCATATCAATAACCGTTTGGGGATCTTTGATTAGTTCGGGGGCACCCTTGTTAATATTTTCCATTTTCTCTCTGGGCCAAACATTGAACAACGTCACCTTGCAGGGGCGATGAAGCCCCTGCCCAAACGCAGGCGTCGTTTCATCATCAGGATACAAATTAAACATCTTGTGTTTAAACCTGACTGAAAAGTATTATGAAACTTTATTTCCGGAATTGGGGCAATGTAGGATAATCGGCTGTTAAAATGGAAGGAATGAATTCATCTCTAACTACTTACCAATCTTATCGAGATCTAAGCCAGCAACATTGGTATAGCCGGGAAATACTGCCTTCCCATGTTCACGATGTCCCACTTCAAAATTATTGACAAAACACTCACCAGTACGTTGGTTAGTCATGTTGTCTAAAGCGGGCAGGTCAGGAACACAGTAATAATTTTTGCCAGTAAGCTTCACTTCACAAGTAAATCTTTGAGGAGCTAGCTCCTCTTCGGATTCGAAATTTTCCAATATGTCTTCAAGCTCGTCATTGTTTAGTAAGCCTTTTCTATACTTTTGATCATTAAACCTGGGAGTAAACCATTTTGCATCATCAGCGGTTGATTTGGTGTTCGTCTGGGTAGTAGAGCTCACAGTGTTCAATGACATAACAGAACCTTGTCTAGGGTCAAACGACTTGGACAAGAATACCGGCGATGTTTTCTCCACTAGTGGAATACTGTTATTGCTTTCATTTGATTGAAACCTCCTGAACAAAACCTGAACGTCTTTCTTGATGTCCTTGTGAGAAGACGACACTCGAGGCTTCATGATTTTAGTATGAGGTTTTACAGGATGAGCTTTATGTTCAAGTCTTCTAGACAAATTCCCCACTAATTCCGACTTCTTATATGAAGAGTTAGCCTCTTTCAATGTGTCATATAACCTGCAATCCTCATCATCAAAATGACTCTTTAGAGGGGGTCCAGTGGAACATGGAGTATTAAAGCAGCTCCACATAGTTTGCGGCTCACGATTGCGAGGACAGGTATTGCTCGAGTACATCTTGCGTTTGTTAGAGGAAACATCGTCTGGAAGTTCCCACAAGCTGGTTTCATCACTTCTTTTTAAGGCTCGGCGTTTCCCGTCGTCTTTGTCCGTAACAACGACTTTATCGTTTAGCACCTTCCACTTTAAGTCTCTCTCTGACCTCAGGTGCTCATCATCTGAAAAAAATCTGGCTTTATTGTTGGAGAGTGAGCTTAAATACCGGGTTGCTCGGAAGTTTGCAAGAGATTCTGAGTAATTGTGTTGGTCTACAGTATTAAGTGGTTTCCACACACTAAAGTCACGACGGTTCCGATCATTCACTGTCTCTTCCCTAATGTCATTTCTATTATCGCAGAGCGCTGACCTTATTTGGTGGTACGACCGTTTACTACTAATTGAGGAGGGATAAATTAGACATGTAGATGCCGGCTTCCTCTCTAGATGATAAGTATGCAATGGGGATTCCAGAATATGACGTCCAGGATTTCTGTTAAATGTATGAAAGCCACTACATTGAAGCGATTTGGCCTGATCAGTTGCTGCCATTTGTAGGCATTGCAAAGCTAAGCTGGATGGACTTCCTCCTGGATATTGGTGAAGGAACTGGCGTGCTATGTCATAGTACGGATACGCAGACAATGTCTGATTGGTTTCCAAAACGTTGCCACCCTTTTGCAAGGCGTGACAAACTTGAGCCAAAATCGTCTCATGTTGGCAAACTTTTTGCCACAAAGCTTGAAGTATATTTGCATGTAGTTCAAGGGTTGCGTTCTGTGGGGTCTGGAATTGTCGTAATTGTGAATTATTTCCGTTCCAAAGAGAATTCAAACCCGATTGAGTCTGTCCTTGTTCGCCAAAGGTTAAAGCAGGCTTTGGGATTTTGGGTTGCATAAAACTGAATGGTGATGGGCTAAGACTTGGGGTAGTAGTACTCCCAATACTCCCAAATATGGGAGCTGCATTTGCAGTGGTCGAGTTGAACGAGGTGGCATTATTATTACCCCAGTTAAATTGGGGTATTGGAGTATTTGCGGCGGTGGCAGCAGTTGCATTTCCAAGTGTTTGCGCTCCTGAGAATAGGCCTGAGGAACCTTGTGGCTGCTGCTGAATATTGGTGGAGGTGTCCATCACTGAAGTTGTTGTTTTAGGAGAAAAACTGAATGCAGGGAAACCCGAACCACCCAGTGGTGTGGTCTGAATTGAATTCACAATATCAAAAAATTATTTTTCATGCGCAGTTCTAAGAATTGATTTTCTTTTGTTGCGTTTTGAATTTCTTACCATGATTCAAAGATCCAATTCAAGGTAGCAAATTAATGATCATCAATGAATTATGCATAATAATGAAATAATGAAGTACGTTAGTGTTAAAATGTCGCTTTTATTTCCCATAATGGTAACGATGAATTTTATATTTCATTATGTCGTGTGAAAATGAAACTTTTGGCTCGTCTCGTCATTTTGGGAATATTTTGAGTCATTCATATATGTGCATTTATCAGTTACCAGAAATTACGATGGCAAACTCGCGAACTACATGCTGTATTGATCTTCATTTCAATCATTCGATGCGTATTTAATCATACAAAGTTTGTTGTCATTCTCTAAATTTTTTATTGGATCACATCATATTATTATGTAATTTCAATCTGTACATAACATACACAGCATTTCAATCTATCCTGTGAGTTTAAGCATTAAATGACAGACTTTGAACGCAAATAAGATCCATAATAAACTGACTATGTTTTTGTGTAAAGTAAACTAAAAACAAGAAAATTTTACATCCTGCGTATAAGTGTTTCTATTTCAAAACATTGCTTGATTTCATATCAATAATCAATGTGCCTAATGCCTATTAATGTCATGAAAGCATAATATGCATATTATTAATCAATCTCTCCCCGTTTCACTTTTACCACCTATGAAAAGGCAACTCATACATTGTACAGAGAATAAGTCTTTATGTAGGTATTTAAATGAAACATAAACTAAACTCATCAATGTTCACTGTTCACGATGTATAGTCTTCAAAATTCTTAAAAATAATAAAACGGTAAAGCATAATACAAATTATATATTAATTTCAAATTAAATTCTTCTCTGTAAATGACTACAACCTTTCACACTTCAGACCACGAGTTTTCCAACTTGTACAAAGGATTTTGAAGTAATCAAATACATACTTCAGCACTTATTCATTCTACTCTATCAGCAAACTCTTAGCCTTATACTAGTGATTAATTTGAGATAATACACGTTTGACATTCTGCACAACAAGCTAATGATTTAACTTAATTAATTTCAGACAAACTACAAATATTCGTGTTTTACGTATGCTTAGTTTATAAAACTAATGTGTAAATAGTATGAAAAATATTCTTGATACCATTTTCAATGGAACTTATTTTAGTATTTGCTTTTAGACTCCAATTGATAACAATAGACAATAACATTAATCGTTGCCAGTTTATTACTTTGAAATACACATACCCAAGAATTTCGCAGCAAGTTTAAGGGGAAGGTAGCAAACTAGATTTGTCAGAAAATACAGGGAGATAAATATTATTGTGCATAGTAGTTGCAGGGCTACCAGTTAAATCTGCATTACGATTATTACAGGATTCCAGCAATAATAATAATAAATGTTTCACAATCGAACAGAAGAAAAAACAACAGACAAGACAAAAGAGGATTGTAGCATGACCGTGATCGTGTTAAAAATTGAAGCTTTTCAGAATAAAACCTAATAGAATCGTTTTCTAGAATTCTGCTGATGATTTTGATACCAGATAATGCCAGCGACACCGAAACCGATGATAGCTAAAATACTGACCAGGGCGACCACAAAAATTTTAACACCAGACCAGCCAGGTTTGTCATCTTCTACATGCTCTCGGGGCGCTTCCATTGTCAGTGCAGAGGGAAGGATAGAGTCCCTCGAGCGGTCATCTTCAGTACGAATGTTACCGTCACCGGCACCAGGTTCAAGCTCAAAGGTTTTTACAGTGATTACATCGTGATTATCGGTTCTGCGTACAAAAGAAATAGTAAGTAATAATTTATGACAATATGTATGTATTCTGCATAGTTTGACTTTTTCGATTGTTTGAAACTTACAAATCACCAGTGGCTGCAGACAGACCGAAGTAATATCCAGTGGGCAACTTTACTCCTTCCACTTTCAAGCAAGGAGCCCAAGTATTTTTGCCCAGAAAATCAGTCGAAATTGTCAGCACTTCATTTTCGTAACGGATGGCTAGCCATGAGTCTTGGTCTATATTTCTCAATTTGGCTTCACATCCTGCAAGCTGAGTATGGGTACCATCCTTATCATGATCATAATGAAGTGAGCCGTTGTTGATCTACAAAATAGGGACAGACATATATAATTCGTGCATTTCGGTTAATTTTTTAAATGCACTGTTTATGTGAAGGGGGTAAAGACCCTACCATAGCAGAAATATACGGATGCTGATGATTGTGAGGACCGTTGTGATTACTGTAGGTATCAATGAAAACAGCCAGTCCCAGATAATAATCCTTTGAGCCAAACACTGGTCCAGGTATCATCCTATCACGTGCGTACCAAAATACCATTCCATCTCCAAACAAGTCTTTTCCTTTTCCATGGACTTTGACTTGCAATTGAACTTCCCAGTTGTGCATTCTCACAGGCTACAAATTAGATAACAAAACAACCCAAAATTAAGACAAACTCTGGAAAACCTATCTATAAAATAAGTACTACATCTATTTAGAGCATTTACCGCATTATTCCACAATGCACCTTGTTGAGATCTCACATCCGGTGTCAGACGAATGTACTGATTGGTCACAATTGTGGTTCCCATAAAATCCCAATTTGGAATTTGCCATCCCGCACCTACGAAACCCAACCGAAACAAATGTAAATTATCTAGCCAACGCAAATATTGAATTGTATTTTCGCCTTATTTGCCAAGTTCTGAGTACATATGTTCGAAATGAGTTCCAAGCTTTATCATACCTTGATAGGGTTTAGACAGGGAATGTTCTCTCTTGTAATAATAATCCTTTGCGTCCGCTGGTTGACCACCAGCCTGCTGCGGATCCACATATTGCTGACCCAATACACATTGGAAAAACACTAACAAAACTATACTAATTACACCTAGATTATTACTAGTTAAGCTACACATCCACTCGTTCTTCATTCTAAATCCTCTGTTTTTCTCCACCCTCCTATATTTTCCCCTAAAACTGGCTTTTTCACTACAATTTTCCTCTGTGCTTTCCAACTTGTGAGCACACTTGTTGTTATCATCACCTTCTTCCAGGTGTGTTAGGGATGCTGTCGAAATCTCGATCATTGTTTCTATCTAATTATTATCGGAAAATAAATTGATGGAAAATTGTCTAAAATATTACTCCTGCATTTACGAACTAACAAACTCTACGTTGGTGACTATCAGCACAGCTTCTGATGATGCCGGTGACCGGTATAAATCCCTTCGTACAGGATCCTTGATCACTAAAAAGTCAAAGTCAAACAAACCAATCAACCATTAAAAGTAACACTTTTTCATTATATCATCGCATTTAACACCAAATACTACGAGGAAACACAAACAAGCACGACAAATAAAATGCACTTCCTTCCATATACCTCCATGAAAGGAATCAAAATTTATTTACCTACATTTACAATTTATGCAGCAGGATAATTGTTAACTAGCATATAGTTCCACTGTGAGAATATGATCCTAGTGCATCCACTCCAGTAGCCAGCGTCAGTATTATTAAGGTTCTAGTTAAATCTATTCCTTGATACTGTTTCGAAGGCTGTTGGTCAACGTAGCTAAAAATATAAAAGTTGGTTCAGTCAGTACTCAACTCGCTCAGTACACGCTCACTACAAATTATCCAGAATAGTCAATGACATCAGCACCAGCATTAACCAATACATAATGGTTCACAGTTCACTAATAACACACACCACACAGATGTTGGATGTTATGTTGTATGTAGTCTGCAGTTGGTAGTTGTTCATCTTCATATTATGGAATGGGGTGAATGTGAATGGAGTATAAAATCACCAGCCAGCTAGGCATGAGAAGAGCTTCATACAGATCAGTCAGATCGTAATAAAAAGTTAATTAATTACACCAAAATTCCCATACACCACGACCATCACTATTACACAATACATTTGCACATTTAAGTAGGTGTTTTAGTTCAGAGTTTCATCTCATCATAACATCCTCATTCAGCCAACTCATCATTGCATTTACAGCAGTACAATAGCAAAGCGGTTTGTTGTTATTCCCGTTCCCCCGACCGATGACTAAAAAACTATGAGATGTCATCAAGTAAAAGCTGTCTTACTGCGTATACCAGCTGTGGACTCTTTTTTTTTATGGAGAACCGAGAACCTCTGCTCTTGCTTTACAAAGCTCTTCTAGATTTAAAGTGCGAAAAAGACAAAATGCATGAGCAGCCTGTGCCGAATTGAAGAACGGTACATTTTTTTTTAGCTAGCTGGGCTCATAATTTTATTGAAGGCATTGTGTGGCTAATTCTTCTCGGGTGTTACACTTTTCGAAAAATACACCTTATCGGGTTTGTAATGGAAAAAGACGGTTATTTCATCGGTTCGGTGAATTTGCTGGTCCGAAAAGTAGGTAAGTCCACGTAGTAAGATATGGTAACATCTAGAGCAATCTGAAGAGTTCAAATGTGTTTGTCTCCCGCGTTCATTTGTCATGCAGACAGAAAAAACACAAGCGACGGTGCTAGCAGCCGTTGTTTACTTACACTAAAAGCAAGGTTTCATTTACGGTGGTACGAATTCATTTCATTGTTCAACTGTATTTATGCTGTGTAGGAATTGAATTTAATAAAAACTTCCAAGATGCTAAATGATCAGCTAGTCGCTTCAACTTCAAGTATTACATTGGTAGCGTTTTTAGTAATAGATTTGTCGTATGTGCTAATGGTTGATGGCGAATGTAATGTAATATTTAACAAGCAATTTACAATTACAATATACAATGCTTCAAATATTTTTACTACATTTAACTACATATATCTATATTACTCACATTTTTCATTTGCGGCTTACGCTTTTTTGGAGGAAGGTACGGGGATGGGAACTATACATCAATATCAATCGATCAATAGTATCGCTAATTGCAAAAAAAAAAAAATGATTAATAAAATGAGAAAATTTATTTTAACTTGCATTATTTATTATTAAACAGACTTGCATCCTTCCTTGCATACGGTTTGTTTCTTTGTCAGACTCAAGTCACCCCGAGAATGTTTCACTGTGTGTAACAAATTTTATACCAACTTCTTAAATCACAATGGAATATTAATTCTTATTCTTCAATCTTCTTACTTTCGTGGCATTGGATTGAGACTTGGGACCTACCTTATTTTTTCTTTAAGCAGATTTCATTTTGTTATGAACATGAACTTTCCGATGAGCTATTATCTTAATGAACATAACACTGAAGACATACATACATACATTTATTGCTTTGCATTTTATTTTACATAAGAACTGAATGCATTGATAAATTGATGTACCAAACCTACTATCAATGCTACTTTGAGGGGTACCTTACATCTTATAAATTTCAAATTCAAACCCTACTCTGAATTTTTTCAATGCAAATCTGAAGTAGTCGCTTCATGCCTCTTGCTGGACGAAAGATCTTTTCTTCTCTCATAGTAGTAGGTAAATACGGTAATTGACAGTTGAAATTTAAATACGAGTGCATTGCAAAATTGCAAAGAGAATAGAGAACTCTCATTCAAAGAGGCACATTTCCACGCACGTCGTAGACCATCGGCTTTTCGGCATATTATTATTCGGCATCACACATTCACATTACACACGCTACACGCACTTGATTTTCGTTCTGTTCTGTGGGCTTCTTCAGCTTTGCTTGGAAAAACCAAATGTCAAGTCCGTTCCTCCGCTTCTGTTTTTAAGTATGATTGCGAAATTGCGATTGTAAGTGTAGCATTTAAAATTTTGGTAAATTCATGCATTTCCTTTGCATCTTGTCAGTCTCGCATGCTTATTTTTTAGTCTCTCTCTCTTTTGATGTTCGATTAAATCATCATTTAAACCGTGACATTTTCTGACATTTTGTGTTATATATGTTGTGTTGTGTGACTGTGAGCTCTGGAGCTAGCTGGAGTAATTGCTGCTGTCTCATTTTGACTTTATTGGCTGACTTTGTTGCTTGCGCTGTTTGCAGGCTGTGCGTTGCTGTACCCTGTATGGCATGTTGCATTTTTAGCTGTTTAGCTACAGCTTGTCATTCGATTCTCTTGTTTCAGAGAATTCATGTTCTCAAATTTTACAAAGGAAGCCTTTCGTGGAATCAATAAAATATAAATTAATATTGCACTTTGCTCCTGATCGTGATCACTCTGATCACGATCGTGTCGTGTTGGCTGTGTGGCGAAATGGCGTCCAATTGTTTTTTCGGTTAGTTCCTACGTGTGATGCAAATGACTTATGCAATCAAAGACAAAAGACGACTGAATTGAACAGCAGTTAAGTAAAGAGTTGAAGTGAAGTGAAGCTTGAGCTAGTATTGAGGGTGCGGGTGCTGTCATTTGATAGTGGTTTACATAATATAGAAACTAATGTTCTTCAAGAAACAGTGATTTTATCGTTTTATTGTAAAACTTGGATTTGGACCGATAGCTCGGTAGCTGGGTGGAAGTCCCGTTATTATCAATTATTATCAAGTAAATAAACATTAATACTTTACAATAATTTGTTTGGCAATGACAGGTTGAGGGATGGGAGGATGTAGGATGATGGAAAGAAGTGATTTATTGATATGATAATAACTGAGATGTAACTGCCATCGTGTTTTTTTAATAATTAGGCGGTGGAATGAATTCATGTAATTCTTCTTAAGATGTTGCGTTTGCGTCCGTCGGAAAAGGTTGATGGATTTCCCAATTGTGTTAAAAAGGAAGATGAAGTCGTAAGAAATTCAAGTATGTGGAGGAACGGCCCTGCGAGCCATATATATGATCAGGCGGGCATCCCAGAAGGCGAAAATGTGGATTACAGCGCAGTTCTCGAACCAAGAGAGGACTCTCTGGAACCTGAAGAAGATGAGGAAGAACAGCACCAGCTCGACTTGGCTGTGCAATCTATTCTGCCTCACGATGAAAGCACAACTATATTTAATTATGGTAATAATACAGCAGCTGCAATCTCAATAATATAGTAAAGCGTAATAAAAAAATAATATTGTTGCATTATTATCTCTCAGAAGACAGGCCAGGCAGTCTTGCTCCAAATATGCATACACCACATCTTCAGTCTCATGTGACCACAAGCACAGTAAAACCCAGCAGTGAAGGGGAAGATAACTCGTTTCCCCTCAAAAACGTCATGGGCTTTCAATCCCCATCCCATGATCCATACCCAAAGGAAGGACAAGGAGAACATTTAAGACAACTAGTTTTCGAACTTGAGGAGGCAGCAGCTGTTAAGCAACTTACAAAAGTGTTGGAGCCTGCTCATGAATACGATTCATTTTACAACAGCAACTTTACTGAGCACAAACCAAGTATTGGAAGAGAATGTGATGAAAAGAAGAAGACCAACGAAGGTAACTTTTCTCTTGTTAGCCAACTTCAATGGGAAAATGATATCATTTGGGATGTCACCGAGGGAGCGTCAGATCTTGCAGTTTCAAAGGAGCGAAATGGACGGGCTGGATGGATTCCAACTTCGACCAATAGGAAAGCAACTGACGACCTTCGGTTGGAAGCAGATACAAACAATTTTAAATCATTCCTTCCATATGAAAATGAAGATTTAATTGACGGTTCATGGGAAAATGATGTGATTTGGAATGTCGACGACTTCCGGAAGAGATATCCTGAGCCTAAACTTCCAATTTTTGATACAACCGATGATGATATGGTGTTCCATAAACCAAACATTGAAGCTCCATTACCTGAACGACAGCGCTCATTATCTCCTAAGAAGGCTTTGGTTCAACCCCACACGATGAAATCTAAACTAATTCTTGGAAAAACAGGTTTCATTCCGTCAAAATGGAAACGAGAGCAACTGGAACAAGAGGCTCATGATGCTCAGGAAAAGTTGCGATCTTTGTCTGGAAATATTGTAGCCTGTTCAAGTACGCCGAAAGATTGGACTCTCAACATTTTTCGCGCATCCTGTGATGAGTTTTACGCGTCGAAATTGCCAACATATGTGAGTATTTACAACTGTCGTCACTCTCGTCTTGTTAAAGAGTTGGTGCCTCCTTTTATCGTTACCCATCTAAGTACTGACCAACTCCGAAATTTCCATCGACCTAAACTTACCACCATTGGGCCACCTGGAGGAGGCAAGGATCCAAACCGCCACTATGTCAGATCCTTAGCCAAAAGGGTTCAAAGTAAGTTAGAAGAACGCAACAAGATCATTGCTGGTGGCCAACAAATTCTTCTGGATGAGGCGATTGACATTTCCGGAAGAGATGGAACTGTTATCCTGATTGAGAACTCGGAGGAGTATCCTCCACTTCTAAGTCAGGTAGGAATGTGCTCCCAAATCGTCAACTACTACAAGCGCAAGTCTCTCAAAGACCTCTCTGGAGAGTATTCACCTCCTCTCCCACATTCATTTGGGGATACCAACTTTGTCTCTGGCTCATCATATTTTCCATTTTTGGGAACTCTGGAGGGTGGTCAAGTTATCTCTTCCATTTGCAACAATATGTACCATTCTCCGATATACTGGCACGGAAAAAATGAAACAGACTTTCTAGTGCTTCGCTCGAGCAATTCTTGCCTCTTGATTCGTGACCTCGATGGACTGTTTGTCGCTGGTCAGCAATGCCCACTGATCGACGTTCCAGAGCCAAATTCAAACAAAGTGAAAATTTTTCTTAAGGAGTTTGTACAAGCATTTGTGTACAATGAGTATCGTAAGTTTTTTGCTAAAGGCTCCAAAAACTCATCTCCTCTCGACACAATCGTCGCAAAAGTCAGAATGGATGTTGTTACCCAGCATTTTCCGACTCTCCTCGAGAACAATATCAAATCAATGCTGAAGAATTCTTCTGAACTCAAGCGAATTGGTAATGTGTCTTGGCTAGTAATGAAGTCAGGATTCAAACTTCCAGAGTTGGAGGAACTGACTGAAAAGGTTCCAGTCGAGCAGATTTGTGCATACTACAGCCTGCTAGCTGCAGAGCAACGTTTGAGGGATACCGGATTTGACTCTATGCTCTCATTACCTGACAGGGGACAAGACGAAATAGAGGGGAAAAAGGGACGAAAGCCTCCAAATATGCATTGTCGTTTGCTGGATACATCTGGAGTTTTAAATGCTCGGCAGCCGCAAATTTCTCAGTCTGCTTTCGACGAAGAGTTACTCTCAGCACCGTGGAACACAACGGCAGCATTTATCGCTGCTTCTAAAGGGAAATGTTTTTTGCAAGTGACGGGGCCAGCGGATCCCACAGGCTGCGGAGAGGGGTTTTCTTATGTGAAAGTTGCTAAACGAGGTCCATCAGGAGTACATGCAAGTGCTGTAGACGGTGATCCAACTCCTCAATATAGTGGGCGAGGTCGTCCGAGGAAGTATCCTCAAAAAACTGGAGGTACTGACGCTGATCTTAGAAAGCTCTCTGCTAAAACGGCCAAAGAATTACTGAAAAAAGTTGGGGTGCCTGATAAGGAAATTCAGAAATTGACTCGTTGGGAAATCATTGATCTCGTGAGAACCCTGTCGACGGAGAAAGTAATGCAAGGCGAAGCTACCGATAAGGCGATTGCAAAGTTTTGCCGATGGAAAAATATTCATAGCTTAGCTATGAACCAGGAACGCTACAAAGAGGCTTGTCAGCGGGTTTTCGAACTTCAAAATAAGGTACTCTCCTCTCAGGAAGCTTTATCAACAGATGATGAAGAAAGCGATGATGACGATTTTGGAAGTGGAGTTGCTGGAGAGCCCAGACGCGCTTCAAGAAAAGATATTGAGCGAATGGGGAAGAATATAGAAAGAATCTTAGATGAAGACGCGGACATTGATCGGATGACACATGAAGAAGAGGAACTGGAACGACTGGAACTCCAAAAGATGATGTTGGGTGGTATTATGGCCAAGGATGCAGGCATTGCAAAAAGGAAAGAAGCACTAGAACAAGAGAAACTGTTGGCTAAGAAGAACAAAGAAAACAGTGAGGATATCCTAACTGACTTGATAAAGCATCCTGGAAAGTTTCTCAAAATCACAAGAACTTTTAAAAATAACGGGGAAAGTTTTGTGAGAACAGAAATAGTAAGAGATCCTGTTGTCATTGCGGGTAAGTTGTATTATGGATTATGTATGACACAAAATAGTTTTCAATTAACAATCATGTTTGAAAAAGGTAATGCTCAAGTTTTGACATTCATATTTCTTAATCATTGCAGCATATATTCGAATAAGGAGCTCAAAAAGTGAAGAGTTTATCAAGCATTTTCTGCAAAAGGCGGATCGAAGGGACAAGAAAGAGCAGAAACAGAAGGATAGAATGCTCTTAGGACAATTACATGTCTTGGCTAAGGAATCAGAGCAAAAGGTAGTAAGGATGCATGCTAAAAGGAAACGAGAAATGGAGGACGAATATTTCCCAAACAAGGAGGCAAAGAAAGTGGCAGAGAAAGCATTAAAACGGCAACGCAGGAAATGTGGAGCTTGTGGTATACTAGGACATATGAAGACTAGCAAGGAATGTCCATTGTACAATAAGGAGAAGATTGATGAAATATTGAAAAAGAAAGAGGAGAAAAAACAGAAGAAATCGATGACATCACAGATTATCGCTTCTCCACAAAATCAGGCTGCTTCACAAGAAATTAAAACGGAAAAAGAAGAGTTCAGTTTGAGCGAGACAGACGACTCGGATGATTCCGACTCATCAACAAGTGAAGGGACCAGCTCAGATGACGAATTTGAAAACGGTAATCTACCACCATCACAGTCCACAGTGTCTCCAATATCTTCTCAGGAGGATCCGGTTGTAAAAACAGATGGGTTGAAAATGTTCGTGAAAAAGTCAAGCATCCAAGACATGATCACTTTGGCCAAAGAGCAGGAAGCGAAGGAGCAGGAGGTGGCACGAATCCTAGCCACAATGGCTATGGAAGGTCGTAGTAGTGGAACTCCGAATAGTGCACCAAGGCGTAGAATTTCTCAAGCAGAAAGAGAAAATGCAGATTATTTGAATGATCGAAAGTATAGGACAACGGCAGCGGATAGGCGAAGTACGAAGATGTAAAAATATGTACTATGTACAGTACCTTGGTTTTGAGTTAATAGTTTGGATTTCGGATAGTTTTATCAATTTTTACAGTTTTGGTCATTTCTGTATTATATTTTAGAATATACATGTAACAGAAGTCTAAGTTCATCTTTCGATTTTTATAGTTAAAATGTTCTTTCGCACTAAATTAGTCAAACATTTTCGGTGATTAAGCTAATGTGTATAAATAAGTGATGGACGAGTATGAGTAACATGCGCATGATTATATATAGTAGCCTTTTATTTCATGTAATTATTTAACATTACACACAATTCTGAAAATATAAAAATGTAATGATGAATTATATATTCGTTGAAATTGTCAAGTTTATATCAAGTTATTTAATAATAATTAGGTCATCAGGTGTATCAGGTATTTATATTGCATCTGTTGTCTCTTCATATAACGTAATTATTCTTACAGCTATTTATACACTATCATCATAATAATATAAGAACATCAATTAATTACATACACAACGTTATCATAAAATTGAGACAGAAGAGTTTAAGGATTACGGTTTTTGAAAAATTACTAAATTAGATAATCCCTTATGCATGCTCATCATCTATCTCTTCCCCATTCCCTAGCTTTGGCTCTCGCCTCACGACGCAGCTCCTCGGAAGAGGTTTGCTGACTCAATGGGAGCGACCTACCTCTGGAGGAATATTGCACCGGTCTTGAAGGTGAAGCTGGTAACAAGAAGGGGTGATTCGCAGTTGAAGTAGAAGACTGCTTGTTTTTCTGTTGGGAGGGTCCAGCTGAATAGTACAAATGATGGTGTGACTGTCTCCGGAGACGAGGCAAGAAAGGCTTTCCATTCGTCACCAATACCCTTGGCACATTCGGCTTGGCATAGGGGATTCTTGGCACGTCCACGTGAGTAAAATGGTGGTCGTGAGGGTTCACGCTGACCCCGGTATCTTCATCGTAGTAGTCCGATTCTCCTGCTGAGATGGAGTCCTTTGACTCCGATTTACCACCGGTAGAACTTGACTTGCTTTTGGAATAGGATCCTGAGTCCGAAGAGCCTTTCACCCTTGTATTACCAGCACTGTTGGATGGGGATGAAGAGGAGGATGTGGACCCTTTAGATGATGATGGAGTAGAACCGGAATATCCTGAAGAATGTCTCAACTGCTCTTGCTGTTGGAGCGTGATATCATCCGGATAGTCATCTTCGTAGTAATAAGGCTCTTCTGTCGAGTTATTTCCAATAAATTCTGATGATATCACTTTAATTCCTGCTGTACTACTTGAGGAGGAAGGCCTATGATTGCCAGTGCTGGAAATGGCGACAGACACTTTGCTACCACTAGAACTCTTTCCACTTCCTCCTGTACTAATTATGGTAGGTCCAGCGTTTACGATCCCTTTCGAAGAACGGGCATCTCTAAAGTCATAACTGTCTCTGCCTGATGGACCGGTAGATGAGGTTAAAGCTGGTTTGCTCACTGGAGGTGGATACTGGGCATATGAGGTTGAGCCCTTTGATGAAGGAGGAGGAGCTTGCTGCTGCTCCACCGTATAATCCTCGTCGTCGTAGTACTCATCGTACTGGTCGTCCAACTCATATTTTTGTGGAGGGATTGGTGTTGTGGTGCTAGTTGTGGTTCTTGGAGCGGCTAATGTTTTCGGCTTCAAAACAGACTTGGAAGGGGGAAGGGTAGCTTTCACAACTAACACGGTTTTTGGTCTAGCAGTGGAAGAGGAAGATACAGAAGAGGATGTGTACACGACTGTTTTCGGACCAGAGCCAGAAGGCACCTTTCTACCGGTACTGGTACTACCAGATGACGATGAGCCACTACCACTAGAGCTTCCGCTATTGGAGGATCTGGAAGGTCCCGCAGGCTGGTTAATAATGTAGCTCTGCCGGGACTGTGAATTGTAGCCAGAGGCGACATGCGAATGGGGCGTTTTGAGATAGTAATTGAATGAGGTGTACGCATTGCTTCCGTTCCCACCGTCCTCCTCCTCATCTTCTTCATCCTCCTCTTGACTGGAGGAAGGCCGTTGACTGCTGGAGCTTGATATCACTGGAGCAGTCCGGGACCTTGGTGAAGATGGCTGTGTCGGTGGTCTCGTTCTCGGAGACGGAGTGGGCGTTGTTGTGGTTGTTGTAGCTCTTGTAGTTGTGGTCGAAGAGGGGCTCTTGGGTTTCGACTGGACTGGGCGTATAATATCATCCTCCTCTTCAAGGTCAGCATCCTCCGTCTTTTGCGTGGTGGCATGAGGAACATACAGATCAAGATTCAGGTCAAAGAATTGCTCCGCTTTAGAGCAATCCACCTCATCCACTCGCTCGCATACACGAGTCTCTTGGTCAAATACTGTACCATTCAGGCAGAGAAACTTGATATCTTGAATTTCATCTGTACAGAAAAAAAATATGTGTTGTAATTAATTTTATTACCGTCCATAGGATAAATTATGTAGCCAAAGTTGTAAAATGGAATTCTTCGCACAAAAGTTATTCACAAAAAATCTAAATGGCTAAGCGTCATAATTGTCAGCAAACATGCGATCGCACTTTTACATTTTAATAATTAATTTATCATGTCAATTTGTTATAAAAAATATTTATTGTGGACGACTTGTTGTCATAAAATAAGGTTGGTTCTTTGTTGACTCAATTAAATGAGTGTAAGGTCTACTCTGCTAGGGTGCAATGGCAATGATTGCAGTTTCAATAGCACACTGTGTGTCATCATTTACCTTTTTTACTACTTAAATGCTTGCTTTATTTACTTCCATTTGTCTTGTTGGCTATGATCTATAATGGACATCTTATAGAGCTCATATTTTGTGTGAAAAGATCCGAAAGCCTTTTCTTGTTGTACATTACATGAGAGGGTTAATTAAAGTGGTGATAATTAGAAGCATACTTTATAAAGAACAACAACCGAAGAAAGTAACTTTAATCAGCATTATTTTTTTTAAATCAAGACATTTTAAATAATTTGAACTAATTCGCAAAATGTGACAATAATCGGAGCAACAAGCAAAAATCCAAAGCCTGACTTTTGTTGCAAACGTTAGATTTATCTAAGTCATGGCTCGTGCGAACGATGTATGTATATGCACCTAAAAATGCGCACAGATAAGTAGTTAAAATTAGCATGTGTAATGATACGATATTATGACATGGAATACATTTTAAAACTAAACAATGGAGTTTGTTCTCTAGTTAATGTTTGCAATAATGGCTTCTACTGTAATAATAGTTGAGCATATACTATTTTGTTTTTCTATTGATTGCATTGCAGCAATGAATAGTCTATACACGTTTAAACATTTTGCTTTTTAAGAACGACCTTTGACATTCAAAAAGACGAGAGCTGACTGATTATAAATTATGTATTTTATTTATTGCAGTTGGTGCGCCAGACAGAATTTGAAGATTTGCAACTTTTACGTTACGTTAAACTTTATATAGTTCACTGTCAAAACATTTACTTTCGTCGGCTACACCGCAATTTAATGTATTGAAATG
>JAQIXW010001092.1:0-21674 GCA_034700685.1 Willowsia buskii
TATGTATTTACAATTTACTTACTATATAGCTGATACATTGCCATAATATCATCATGCCCAAGTCGTACATTTTCAACATTTTCCTCGTCCCAGCCTTGGTAGTATGGGAACATCACGGAATCGGGAGAAGGAGAATGAGAGAGACCTGCAATATTTGGCATAGATCATTAATTATCTGGTTAAATGCAGCAATTTACTACATACACGTGTTTTAGATTCACCAAGACTGTGTCCAATCTCATGAACAGAAACAGACAAAAATGACACTTTGCTTCTGGAAGCGTCACTCTCCGGCGTGTCGTGTTTCCTTCCATTTGAGTCTGAGCTCCAGTTTTCGTCTACATCGAAATGAATGTCACCGCCTAGTGAGCCATGGCCATAGGGGAAGAAAGCATGTGCTAATGTGCCGCCAGGTCCGTCAAAGGCATATCTGCAGAAGTTAGTTATATTTAATAACACAATAACACGAGCTTTCCTCTGCAGTGAAAATACTCAAATAATCTATCACAATGTTAAATTATTATTATAGTCTTATATGTATATACCGATCACCATGATATCCCCTCCCAAATGATATTGATATATCCGCTTCATCCTCTTGGCTCAAACGAGGTCTGTTGCTAAAATGTAATCTCCCGTAGGTAGCCCATACGTCAAAAGCTTTGCGTAGGTCTGATAATACAGTGGATTCATCCAGTTGTGGTGCCCAATTTTCAACTCTACTCAGAAATAAACCTCTGGTTTTAAAGTACTCGCGTTGCATTTAAAACCTAAAAAGTATAGTAATGATGATTTATTCAACAATCGGATTGTGTGTTGATTGTCGCAATCCAATCATCAAACCTGTATGAAATTCTCCTCTTCTTCCAACCAGAAGCCCCAATGACATAGCGTTTTAATCTGGTTTTTCGTTCTGACTCTGTCACTACAATATTATCTGGAATTCCACATCTTGGTCGGGAAATGAGCTGCAAGCAAAAATTAAAAGAAAAATTGTATAGTCAGCATAAATTTATGTTACGCTTAGAACAAAGAAAAATGTTTCATAATGTGCTACGCGAAAACACGCTCTGCTCACCGCTATTGTTTCATTATCCAGTTGTCCTGTTTGCTTTAAAGCTCCAAACTTTTGCATTTGTTTGATAGCTTCTTCGATGCTGTCTTGTGTATAGAGCATATCATGGTCTGAAATTGAGCCATTGGAAGTGCTCCCAACATTACTTCCCAAATACCCAAACCTTCTCAAAAATGGAACCTAAAAATATAAATATTCTCATACTATATGCACAGGGTGGTGAAGAAAACTACCTCCGCCTATAGCAAAATTATTTTAAAGATATACCAATTCAGATGCTCCTACAGAACGTCCAATTGCATTTGTTTCGACACTAACACTGGAGATTGGGAGCGCAAAGCAAAAATAGAAATTTATACAAAGTGAAAGGGTGACTTGGCAAGTTAAGCTTGTACGATATTTTTTGAAGAAAAACATTGCTGACAGTTCTTCTGGAACACAGATAGATTGATGAGGATAAAAAATGCTCAATTCTGCAACGACATTTTTCTATGCAAACAAAATCAATGTGAGTTACAAAAAATAGGAATCAAAGTTTTTATATTGCGTACATAGTTTAAATATAGAGGTGAATGCGTACACATTGATTTTTGTGATAATGCAAAAACAAAACGCTGTGGAGGACACGAATCTTTCTAGCAAACTAGCAACTACCTAGTACTTGGCTTCAAGACCACGGGATGTACCGTACACAATGCAATCTACAAATTTGTTAGTGGACAAAACAATGAAGTAGTCTCTTTTGACCACAATGGGTATATATTGGTTTGCTAATTACTTAACGGGTAGATTCCTTTTTGTGAAGAAGATGAGACATTTCTCAGGTATTCAGAAATCCTCCCTCACAGTCGTACAACTTACCTGCAAAGTTTTACTTCGTTGTCTTGAAATGTGGCAGCTACAGTGATTGAGTCAAGCTTGAAAAATTATGAAGAAAAGAACATGAAGCAAAATTTTCAACAATGGTTTTTTACGTTAGCTTGTGAAAACGTTTAAGAATGGGATAATACATGTTATATCGACTGCTCTTTCGATGTGTATACATTATAGGTGCGAATTTGTACTCAATTATGTTTTACAGTCAGCGTTTTTCTTTTAAAAATCAAATTTCTCATATATTTTCCGGAAACAGTATGGCATGTATACTCAAGAGAGATCTTGTTTCTGTTTCTGCTACCTTAAATGTTAGCAAAGTATTTCTGAGTCACATTATTATTACGATTTAGCCAATATGGTTTCTTCGATATATCTATTTCGCATGCATTTAAAGAGAAATGAGAATATTATACAACTACAAACCAGTGTACCCAAAAACTCAAGTATCTTTATTGTACATTGTACTTACTGAGCGAAGAAGGAACTCGGAAATTCCTATGACAAGGCAAGGCCGAAATATCCTCTTTTAAGAATAAAAGGGCTTCCACTCTCGTCTCGACAAGCAAGCAGTTCATCTCTTTGTGGCATTTTTTAAAAAAGATCTTGTGCTACCCTTCGCATGGCTTACATCCTGACTTTATACATATCTTCATGAGTTTGGCTTCGCGTCATCATTTTTCATTGCATTACATAGTATCTGGTAAGTCATTTCATTTAACAAGTATTTTTTTTGCAAAATTAGGTCAAAATGCAAATAAAATAACTATTCGCGTTCTATCCCCTTTTCAGTCCTCTCAGTTGCCTCATTTAATTTATATAAACGACTATCATGATAATGATACTGATGATACTTCTTTCAAAGATACATACGGTTCATTGTTGCACCGAATAATTCACTCATTCATTTGTAGTGCATTGCTAACCGTGAATTCGCATACTTTCTTTACCATAGATATATGTATAATAACACTAAATGTCTACTTCCTTCTCCTTCACGTCACGCCACGGGTTTCACAAAATGTTTGGTGAGAAGAAAACAAAGGAACGGTAAGAAAGATGACCCCAGAATTTCAAAAAATCCCAAACACAACTCGGAAGATTACAAAATGGCAAACTTAATTCATCCAGAGTCAGAACCAAAGAGAAGTAGTAAGGAGTCTAAAGACTCCTTTGTAGGCTCCTCTTATTCAGAAGCATCTAGTACTACATACGGTAGTCGGGGTAGTCGACGCATGTCCAGAATTGAACGTGCATACGCAAATAACGCCACAAACGATTTCAACCAATTTCGAAAGACAAGACAGAGTTTTGGAGCTTATACAAGTTTGTTTGCTCGAGTATGACATAGTCTATACACGTGCACGGTTTTCCATAAGCACTTCTGCTGAAGGGATTACCTGCTCTTTTATGATTCTAATTTTTATGCGTTTTAGAAATTACTTCCACCACTTGGATTTTATCGGGAATCCGATAAATACGCTCAACTAAAGGCCAAAGTAAACTAGCATTCATCAATCCATTTTTATTTTTATTTACCTCTTTTCACTGACTCATCCATGACTCGAAACTGTTTTGCATCAATTACATATATGCATCTTTGTTTGATTATAATGGTTCATAGTTTAAAGATGAGGATCCCATCAAAGCCGATGCTATTGATGAAATGTGGCTTGATTATCAAAAGTACCAAGTTCGAAAGCGCTTCCGATGGCCACCTAATTTCTTTTGTGTACGTATTTATGCATGTTATATAGTATACGTGTTATGCTATGGAAGTATTGAAAAGATGCAGCGAATCAAAGATTTTATTAGAGAAACTTGTGGTATTGATATCTCAGAAAAAGTTTTTTTGGACCACTGGATATTACGCTGATTATCAAAAGAAACATCGTGCAACGGTATTTCAAATTATTATTCCATACTATCAATTTGTATTTTTCTGTTGAAAATGTGTTGCCGTACACTTATCCTCCGTATTTTTTTTTGTATTAAGAAACTAAGAAAGCCAGGTAAACAATTTTTTATACTCTTTAAAAACAATGCTTACAACAATTAAATGCAAACATGTGGACGTACAAACTTGCTTCTTTTGTACCTTATAGGTGAAGACTCGTCTGATGAGGAATTCATTGATCCCGCTGGCCAGTACATGGTAGCAGGTTTGTAAATGACAAGATAGATAAAGAGCCGATCTTTTAGCGTACTCATTGTCAGGTTTTCTAAAAAGTTTGTTGTTATTTCCTACGAAGGTGGGGACGATGACATAAATATGGAGGAATTTGAGCGCTACCGAGAAGCCAAGAAATTGGCGGTGGAGAATCCTGATGACACACCAAGACAAAAGAAACGCTCAACGCGTTTCAATCTTAATCAAATGTATGATTACGGTAGCCAAGCGCAAGAAGACGATCCACATAATTACCTCGTTGATAGACGACCAACTGTTTCACGGCTGTTCGACCAAGAGGAAAAGAAAGAAGAAATAGAAGAGGTAGAAACAATCGTCGAGTACGCCGTTATTCCCAATCCTAATAAAAAGAAGAAGGACAAGAGTGACAAGGACAAGAAAAAGAAACACAAGAAAGACAAAGATCGGGATCGTGAAAGACCAACGGAAGAAGAAACGTTGGAGCAGCTAAATTTGGAAGGTTTGCAGGAAATACTTTTGTTTCAATCATTGTAGAAAGTAAAAGTTTTAGCATTTACCCTCCTCGTTATTTAAAATCAATTTTTTATATAGATTTGGAAGCAGGAACGACGAAAAAACTTGTAACAAAGACGGTAAGTGTTGCGAAACGTGACCCATTGACAGGAGAAAGAATAATGGACGTTGAGGAATCCACTGGTGAATACTTACTTAAAAATAAAAAAGACTTGCCTATTTGAAAGGTGAAGTAAGTGTGCATGCTATTATTGCAAATAATGTTTAAACTTATAGGATTATACGATGCGACTACCGGAAATGTTCATGAAAAGTCGAGGAGAAAATCACAAATCAGGTTATAATGTTGTTAAAATAAAATGTAGTAATCGGGTCATCAACCTATAAGAAAAAAATATTTGTGCACGAAAATAAGCATTTTTTGTTGATAATTATTGTAAGTATTGTAACGATATCAAATTCAATTAGCAAATACATAATCCAGGGATGTTTGATGGACAGTAGTGATCGGAACTTACTTCAAAAATTCATGATATATTTTTACATTTTACTACTACAAGTGAAAACGAATTAAAATCTTACATACGGCAAAATAAAATTATGCATCCAAATTGCATGCGAAATCCCTCGCTGTTGGAAATCTGAAATGCATTATGCAATGCTTTATGCTCATGTACCAGATTGTATTAAATTGATTCAATAGCGAACCTGAATAATTGGTCTGACAATTGAGTGTGAATTATGAAATTAATTGAATGATTACAGAAACCTTCATATGCTTCATTCGATTTTGCTGCGGAAATTCAAATTAGTCCTTTTGAGGTATTATTTATTATTATGTAAAACTGGTTTAAAACAAAAATAGTTCGTTCATTTGTTTTTCTTGCTATGAGAAGCTGATACCGAACGGATTCACATAAAATTTTAAAGCCATAATATCGTGCATAATAAGCACATTCTAAAATAAGTTACGGATTGAGCAGAGTTTGATGTATAGCCAATTGAGTAAAATCATTTTGTGCAAATGTCCAGCATTATTAGCGCCGAAATTGATGCTGGGACTAGATTACTAATTTTGAGTTGTGAAACTGAAATTGCGTAGCTTCATCTACCTACAATATGTTTCCAATTTCCAATTGATGCGAGTGGCTCCGTTTGTGGGAGGGACTATAAATACAAAAATAATAATTATTGTTATAAGAGCTTGAATAATAGTAAACTTAGTTTTTAAAAACAGTGTTTTCGTTTTGCAATTTTATTTACCGTCCATGGTACTTAAATACTGATCTTGAAGTCTTTGGTTTTCAGGGAATGACCCCATTACGCGTTGATTTCAGGAGGAATGACCACAAGAAACATGTAAAAGCAAACTAATGCTAATAACACTGCGGCTACTTTCATGTAATACGACTGGTCCATTTTTGCAAGGAGATTTTGAGTTGTTGTAAGGAGTATGGAGATGGGGCGTTGTGAGACTCAGTGGACACTTGAGTCGTAGCAAAAAGTAGTGAATTATCTGGTGCTGAGTGTTAACTAAGAAATGACTTTGCCGGAATCTTGTTGACTTCGTACTGAAAGATCAGACAAGAAAGTCAGCTCCGTTTTATTGATGAATTTGACGTTTATGGCCAGAAGCCAAAGTTTAAAAGGATTTCATGAAATACTGCCGGAAAATTTTGGTGAAAAGTTATATTGCCAAAGTTTATGGTACATTTACTGTATGTCAAAAATACGTAAATCTTGCAAGATTAACCAACAACGAGAAACGTTTCGGCACGAGCAAGAGGGGCAGTAGTATGTATATTGCATGTAATTATGGAAATATTTCGGGAGAACATTAAGGAATCTATTTCAGTAACATTTTTCTTTAAAAGTACAAATGCGTTCAAATTTCCGTGTTCTGGCAGGTCATCAAGATTTTTCATTCAGTAGAAAACGCCTTAGCACATTATAGCAAAAATAAGCTACGCTACAAGTGTATAGCTTTAAACTTGACTTCTATTGCAGAAGTTATTCATTACATTGCAGATCAACATGTTTTTTAGAAACTTTTCAATCCGTCGCATTACTTTCAAATGGTGTGTGCCCACATTTACTACGCATTTGTGCTCTGTGATGACATTAATACAAAATGATTCTGTGCTTACTGACATTCACGATTTTGATGTCATATCTCCAATTCGACTATATGCATTTACTGGTCGTTAACATTGGCATTTAATTCAGAGCATCGCAGTATTAATAATCGCAATCGTAAATCAACGCAAAAGTAGTTAATAGGTAAAAAATGTATATTATGTACATAACTTATTCGAAATATTGTAATACACCATTTAAGATAATTTTCCACCAGTTGAGTAGCATTGAATACCAATACATGCCATTTAACAGCCCCCTAATCCCATCCAATTCTCTTCTTATTCTGGACCATGTATACAAATTAAATAGCATCCATCATGCCAAATACAGTTTTGAACAACTGTTGAGTAATGGTGGTAAGCGAAAGACAAATGATTGATAAAGTTGGTGAGATACAACGTATTTTAATGTTATATATTAAATGAATGGATAATGAAGGTTATTGGCTAATGTATCTTCTTCAAACTTTAAAGTTAATTAAGAATAATTCCTTTATTTGCCATTCTTCACAATCAGATAAACAAAATGCATCAAAATAAACTTGATCATGTTATAAAAATTTTAATGGCATTTATGAATGTATGTGGTAAACTGATGAATGACATCCTTCCGGAATATAGGCTGACCACTAGCCACAAGTACTAACATGTTTGGGGACCTTTGGAAGGTGTGGATTCTGGGGATGTTGATTTTTTGGATCTTCTCGTGGACCAAACCCATATCCCAATCCCTGCACAAACGGCGTAAGTTAGCTTCGCAACCTTGAATTCAACACATTCCAAGATTTTACAATCAACCAAAGCCCACACTTATACAACTTACATTTGTGAGAAGAGAAAGTCAACAAACCAAATCAAAGTGGAAAAACAAAAAGCTTACATTAGCACGACCTTGAACAGTGATAGAATTGAAATATTTTCCCAGGCCCTTCAGTTGAGCTACTTCCGCTCTATTTTCGTCCCCAGCCATTATGCTTCTACCGGAACCGGCTTTGATATCTTCGCAGAATAAAAGTCGAAAGTTAAGTTAATCAGAGTATGTCGATTCTATGATGTATGACGTGAGTCGATTATTTTGGCTACCTGATACGCTTCTAATGCAGAAAGGAAACCAACAGAAAGAATTAATAAAACCCGAACCGATTTAGACGTTTTAGCTTTCGATCCTTTGGATTTTCTACAAAAAGTAATAAAAAACTCACCAGCTCCAATCAACAATGTGAGCAGCAAGTTGTTTTTTTAAAAGTTTTACTCTGATTCTGTCATAGTCATATGTGGTGGAGTTTAAAACTTTCATGTTAATCTTTTAACGGCGTAATGGAAAGAAATTATTGCTTAACTAATTGACTGGATTAATGTGTGATGTTTACGTGGAGGTAAAATATTCTAATAATTCAATATTGTAAAAAGCATTTCCCAACGTTGCTCCAATAGCACGATAAGTCTCTCTGGCACATCACAACAGTCTGCTGAAGTCAAACTCGTTTTCTCCATTTCAAATACGTATTGACGCCACATGCATGTTGCTAAGACTTTATTATATGCGGCAACACAACTCGAACGAATAAACGTATACACGAGTTGCTCGACGGACGAGGTGCTAGATTTTGTGTTCTCGAGTCCAAATTCGCATTTTATATGTCTATAAAAACAAAAAACATCTATAAAATAAAAAACCACACATTATCTACTCTAACCAGAAATTTTTGAGCGTGTCGTCGACAATGAATTCCAATCGAGAGTCTTTGAGAACGGGGACGCGAACAGGTTCCGGAAATTCGCAAACTCAGATAAGTCATGCACGAAAGACGCTAAAGATGACTGGAACCCTTGATCGGGAAGAATTTAAGGGAGATAAGCTTAATCCAACCTACGCCATTGACGCTGACGTTGAAGGCACTAGCAATGCCGTCGACCGAAGAGATACATTACTAACGGCCCTGGAGCTGGGGAAAAAGTACATGGATTTATTTGGCGACATTGACCTTGTCATCGCAGATATGTCAGGCACAATGTTTGAAGATTTGCATAAGCCATTAAAACCATATCCGGGGGTTATGGAAGCTTATAATTTGTATGAACTACATGTTATTGTACATTAAATCCTTGCATTCTTTCTCAGAGTCTCACATAAATCTCCATGCAAAGACTTAGCAATGATTTTAAAACTCATCATTGAGCAGGTTGAGAGAGCATGGAACCCGCCTGGTAATGATTACCAACTCCTGGAAAACTGGGAAAAGGTCCATTGTCGAGGTACTAAATTCCGGTGGATTTGACGTTGAAATGGATGATATTTTTACATCCACAGATGCCTGTAAACATTACCTTAGAGAGAACAAACTTCACAGGCCATACTATCTGGTAGATGAAAGTGTTTTGCAAGATTTCTCTGGTGAATTTAGAAGAAGACCTAAAGAAGATGTGGTAATTATTGGTCTACCATCTACACAATTTGACTACAGATTACTCTCCAAAGGAATGGAGTACGTAGACATTTTCTTATAACAAACATCAAGCCCTTAATTCCTCAAAATCTTGTATTGTATTTAATGGGCTTTTCATACAAGTATTTTATAGTCAATACTATAATTTGCATTTGCAAGACTAGATTTATAGCATGAAAGTAATCTTGATCTTGATATTCAATCCTATCATGGGCACTTTTATCTCTTAGACTTCTAACCGAGGGCGCCCCACTGATAGCCTTGAACATGATAAAACGGGAAGAGTCACCCAATATACGAAACGCTCATATGGGACCGGGTCCGTTTGTCAGCTTACTTTCATTCAGCACAGATGCGGAACCTGTGACAATATGTAAACCATATCCGGAATTTTACAAAGCACTTTGTAAAAAGTACGGATGCACAGATTTGTCAAAAGTTGTGCTGATTGGAGATGTATGAGATATTTATTTACACCATCTTATTTATCTATCAGTTAAAAGTCAAATTTTTGACCGTCATATTTTTCAAGTTCATATTAATAAGCATGGTTTGTCATTTTTTCGCAAATGTACCACAATTAGGATATTAGTGAGGACATAGCCGGAGCGAAAGCCATGGGCATGAAAACAATATTGACAAGAACAGGGCGCTACAAAGTAAATGACGAGAAGACCTTGTGTCCTGGCTCAGCTCCAGATGCAACTGAGGAGACGTTTGCAATGGCAATTCGCTGTGTCCTTGCCTCCAATTCTGTCTCACAAATGACTGAACAGGATTTCCTAGAAGAAGAGAAGTCTGCAAGAGCATGCGGCTCAGAATCTTCACTGCCACGAGAGGATATTCTGAAAAAGAAGATGCAGGGTTATCTCAATGTTGATCATAAATCCAAGAGAAATGACGACTTGTCTAACCCTCTGGTTAAGCTTCCTTCCTACATCTGGTAGTCCATCAAAACTATAACCTTTTACGTTAAAACAGACCGCAGTACAAGGACTTTATTTATTAAACTATCGGCTTGACTGCGTTTGACATTGACATTATCATTTTTAGTAAATTATAGTAAGCAGGGGAAATGAATATTATGATGCATCCATTGCATCTCCATCATGGGACTTGCATCTCGTTATCTTACGGTGATAAATGCACCCATTTTCCATTTGTATAAAAGTGGCATAAAGCATGTTATGTTTTAAAACGTGTGTTCTATTGCACATAAAAATCCAATAAAACACCACACATTATATTTATGCTTATTTATCCAAGCTGAAAATATTTACACTCCCTGCCTGAAGGTAACGTTTTAAAACGAGGCAATATATAATTTTTCTAATCAATCGTCAGTCCGTAATAGTGACGTTTTCCAACCATAAACACACAATGTAAAATTTTTTTTAACTAATAAAAAAATTGGGTGCTGGGTTTTCCGGAAAACATACTTCATAAATGAACTGTGGAACTATTTAAATTGAAGGATCGTCATATTTTCATATTTTACATATTCAATGGACACTTGCACATAGATTATAATATTTGCCATTGCATTTATACTTTTGTAGTCTGTAGTGAAAGTGTTATTTGACCTATTTGATATAAAGGTGTGGAGGCACAATTAGTAGATGAGCAATCTTCTGAATGAAAGCGTAGATAAACAAGTTTAGTTCCAACATTTTTGTTTTATTTTATCACAAGCAAATTAATTAGTTGAAGAGTAAAACCTTCTGCTCTCAGGATTCTGTTCAAAATTTGTTCCTCTAAACTACGTGCAATGATACTGCAAAACTTTCGACTTCAATCTTTGATATATTTTATCTCTCTAATTTATCATGCGTCCTTTCATGGAACATTTGCATCCGATGAAAAGGAGTTGTCAGAATTTCACCAAGACGTGTTGGGAATTATTAAAAGTGAAAATTACTCCAGATACCTCATTCCTCCTGTAGCTGATGGTAAATCCGCCTTGAAAGTGTTTATAAACTTGGGTTTGCGAGATATCAAAAACATTGACGACAAAAAGATGGAATTGAAGGTACAGCTTTCCTTACGTCAGAGATGGACGGACATTCGCCTAAGGTTTGACAGTCAAGGGAAAGAAGGTTACGTTATTTTACCGGTGGACATGGGATATACGCCATGGACTCCAGATGCTTTCATATATTACGAAGAAGAGTCCAACGTTCACAGTCTACCAAGGCCAAATGCATATTTTCGGATTTACCCAAACGGAACAATCCGTCAAAACATCAGAGTGTCGCTAACAATGTCATGTTTTATGAATCTTCGTCATTTTCCGTTTGATAAGCAAGCTTGTGAACTTCGTATGGCATCTTATTCATACCCTATATCAAGTCTTGAATTATTCTGGGATCCAAATGACAGACCACTAAACTATATTGAAGACAGGCATCTTACTCAGTTCCGCTTGACCAAATATAAAGCGGGAAAGAGTTTGAGTGGATCGACCACAACTGAAAATTACAGTACTATTTTTGTAACTTTAGCGTTTCAACGTCAAACGGGGTACTACATGATTCAATTTTTTGCTCCTAGTGCATTATTTGTGGCTTTGTCTTGGGTTTCTTTCTGGCTAGGATCAGCAGTGGAGGCTAGACTAGCAATGACGGTGACTGTCCTACTGACACTAACGACTCAGATAAGTGGTTTTCAACAGGCTCTACCACAAGTGTCATACATAACGGCTTTTTCAGTATTTTCAGGGATCTGCATAGCGTTTGGAGTATTTTCAATTTGTCAATCGGCTATTGTTTTCTCACTAACGTTGAAAGGATGGCAGCCTGAATACCGACATCTGGATATTGTCAATGTCATTCAAGCAAAAGTTAAAAATTGTACTTGTGCTAATACCCCAATAGTAGATGAATCGCAAACTAAGGAGACCGACTCAGCATTACACCTTGCTATTCGAATTGACAAAATCTCAAAGATTTTGTTTCCATCTATCTTTCTCCTAATTTTATTTGCTTATTTTGGTTTTTATCTCTGGCGATACTATTGGTTTGGTGGCTGCAGTGACGAATTAGACAATGAGGAATTGGGTCATCAGAACATCTTTTCGATCTGTAATAATAATGCTGCATAAAAACCTAACATTACTTATTTATGAATATTTGATGCATTCATTTTCATATGCATATATATTGTATAGAAGTAAAAATTGTAGTGCGATAACAAAAGTTTCATGTCGTTTTTTAAAATTAGTTGGTTTTTATTATGTCCACAAGTTTCACACTTATTGTTAGCACAAATTACCAACAGCATATGTATTGTATTGATGTATGACGTTTTTTTTCTAATTTAAATAAATTCTCTCTAACAGCATATTATCCTTACTCACGTGACTATAAAAGAGTAGTTCATATAACATGGTAAAATTATAACACGTGTCTTGAATGAAACCAATACCCTACTTGCTTAACGAAATTTACCCATGATCATCACTGATTATTAAAAACCGATACACCTATGACTTAAATGAGTTCAACTTGTCTACTCCTTGCTCTCCTTCTTGTCCTTTTCCTTATCCTTCTTTGACTTCTTCTTGGACTTGGGCTTCTTAATGGGCAACTTGAGCTTACTCATTGCGGAAGTGGCAGTTCTCATGAGATTAGCTCTGAGGTTTCCGCTGCGAAGTAGTTTTACAACTTCCATTGATATATGTGCTGCCATTTTGGTTTGACGACGGGCTTCAACATTGATAGGATGGTTGGGGTCTTGTGGTGGTGGCAATCCTTGTAATTTAGAGCCTTTCTTTTCTTTCTTCGACTTTGGTACAGAGATCTCTACGTCTTGGCCATATGCTCGGTCCAATGTAAATCTTTGGAGGAAAACCACTCCATGACGCTCCTATTAAAATTATTATATTATTTCATTCATTATTGATTTGATTCAATCTAACTACTGGGTAAAATGAAATAATGTTGAATTTTTGCAATCTATTGAATTCTTACCATAAGGAGAAGCTCAGCTTCCAATTCTGGGATACGAGCCTTGACATTCTTTTCCATTGGTTCTGATGAGTCATTGATGACAACTTCAATGGGTCCAACTAAGAGTCTAAAAGTGAAATGTGAAATGAAAATGAAACTGAATGAAAAGCTGATCTTTATGTTTCACAAACCAGTCAAAAATATTTACCTGGAAGTAATTACAGCACTTCTAGCATCCACACTCACTTGTACGTCAGTAACACGCTTAATGTTGCTGAGACCAGTAAGCATTGCATTCGGTTTTGCAGGTCTACAACGGTAACAATTAGACGTTGATTTAACCAATGAACAATTTAGTACTTTCACTTGCTTTGCATGAAAAAGTAGAGAAAATTCCATCATCTTACACTGCTGGTGGTCCTCCAGATGGGTAGTAGCCGCCATTTGGACGCTGTCCACCTCCCGTTCCTGGCTCGGCGGAAAACTCATCTTCAGGTTGATCGTCCCTACCTTCTGGATCATCATCATCGTCCTCGTCATCTTCATTCTCTTCACTTTGGATGATTCCAGACTTCAAAGCCTTTTCCCCGGATCCAGCTTCTTTGACATTTTCCTTTTCCTTTGTTGGTTCTTCTTGTTCGGTTTCAGGACCAGTTTCGGCGTCAGCTTCAGCGTCAGCCTCTCCTTCAGGCTCTTCATCGGATCCTGCTGGGTCTACAACAACTGGTTTGTGAGATTCTTTGTCCTTTTTGTTCTTCTTTCCTCCTTTGTATTTTCCCTTATTGGAATTCTGGCTGTGATAGATTTGCATTAGATTTGCAACCTCCTTTTCGTCTTCGATTCTACCCTCATCCTCAGGATCTTCCTCGCTGTCACTGCTTTTCTTCTTGCTCTGGAGATATGACAATGTGACATTTATGATGATGTGGGAAATAAGCACGCATAAAATTTAATATCTTTTTGCTTACGACAACATCCTTCCTCTCGCGAGATTCGGTTTCTTCATCTTCAATATCAGGGAAGAACTCATCGCTGCGAGCTTTCATAAATGCATCCTCTTCTGATGACTTTTCTTGAGAAATGGAAATGTTGATGTTATCGTTTTCATCGGCAGATGCAGCCTCAGCAGCAGAAGTCGAGGATGAAACTTCTGGTGCAGCGGTGGTTGTTGTGGATGAGTTTGGTGTAGTTTCTGTTGTGAAATTAAGTTTTCAGCATAAATATTATAGAATTTCTTTGAGTTTCACTAAATGCCGGCTTATATACCTAAAATTTCTTTTTCATCATCTTCAACTGCTCCTTTGTTGAGTTTACCAATGGATCTGTTTGCCCCATCAATTGCTGGTCTGTTTTCACCAAATCGACTGCTTTCACCGGATGCATCTCGACGATTTCTCTTTATCTTTGAGCCAGCCAACTTGTGAGGAGCTGGAAGTTTAAGAGTGTCTAAGCCTGGCCCACCCACACTTGATCTGTAAAGTGCAGCTCCAGGTCTTCTAAAAGGTCGTTTTTGAAGATATCCTGGCACTCGCACTGGTCCTGGTGGTGTAGACCTAATCACGACGGGCATGGGATCTAGTTCTCTCCTCTTAAAGTCGTTCTTCAGAATCCCAATCAAGTCATCCACAACCCTGTTGTAAATTTCCACGACCCCGTTTGGAGCCTCAATCGGTAATTTTGATGGAAGACGTTGTGGGTCGTAGCTGGATTCTGGATGAGGTGGGATAGGATCATCACTGTAAGGATTGCCTACAGGGCCATCACCTCTTGGAGGGTATCCCACTGGTGGACCTCCATCAGGTCTTCCAGAGTACCCGTTGGGTGGCCCCGGTCTTCCTATTGGCTTGCCAAATCCATTGGGACCTGGTCCTGGGGGTCGATTTCCTCCACCCCAACTGACTTTAGAGAAAGTGTAATTATTGTACTTTAGTATATTTGTGTGAACTAGTGATGCAAGTGCATATGCTCACTTATGCATGTCTAGTTTAAATACGATTGGTGAGTCGGTATAGCTCACTAATGTATTAGCATATAACTAGACGGCCAATATATAGTACGTATGTATGTATAACTGCTTACAGGGAGGAACTCCAAACTGTCCGTGGACAGCACCAAATCCTAGGAGGAGGGTAATGAAAATTTTCATTTTTTATTCACTAATAACTTCTCGTATGCAAAATTGTATTTAATATCCTGCAATGGCCAAATCCTCTGTGTGATTCTGCGGCAAAGGCCAAGCAGAGACTGGCTAGGTCATTCTTGCTGAGTCAATTATCAAAATATGTGTGTATGCCGTAATCTGATTATGACAGTTACTGTTGTTTTACAAAAAAGGTAGTTCTACAGGCATATATTCTACAATATTTCTTACGTTTGTACCGAGGACATAAACTATCTTAGGGATCTTACTTTACTCCTATTTTATATAACAAATTAATCCATCTTACATGCATTTAATACGTAAAATTGTCGATGCATTATTATGTATTTGCTCTGAGCGTCAGCGTTGTATATCTTTTAGTGTTGTTGCGTTCAGCGTTTGTCACTAGTCACTGAGTTCCCGGTTCAACAGCCGACAGTGAAACTGGTTTTCTTTCGTATTTCATCTTTACTCACAACAACTGCTTAATATGAGGCTAGTGTCGAAGTACCCCGACAAGATATCTTTCGTGTTTTCAAGAAATCGTTATTTACACGGGCAGCCGCAGCTCCTGACAATGGCATGAATACCTGAACAAAGAAACATGAAAATTTTGCTCATCATTGTGTTCAGCGTATTGTTTCGCGTATCAACCGCTTGTATCATCGTGACCTTATAACTGTTTATCTCATTTTATTCGTCCTGTGGCCCATTTTACCACTTATTTGCAAATTATAAAATTATAAACCTTTTGGTCAACATTAGTTCAGATTTAATGGTTTGGTGGACATTTGATGATAATATGGTGACGACTAAATGAAACATTGTTACACATTTCATTTATGCTAGAGGTTTGTTAAATTGTCCATATTTTGCATACATATTTTTTACCAATGTCATGAAAAACAAATTGTATGCCAGGTTTACCGACAATACCTTTGAATGTGACGGGATTGTTAGAGGAAGTGCATAATAGCATAATATATTACGCGTATGTAAAGTAAACGTAATCCACACTATTGTTCCCTTTTGCTGATTACTAAAGAAAAGTAAGTCAGTAGTTAAAAAAGTTCATGTTGTGCTGCTCTTTTTGTTTTGACAGAGCAGTAAGAATGTAGCTCAAAGACATGATTCAAATGATTGACCCGACTTATTTCTATCAAGTAACGGTTCACTGGGAGAAAGATGCATCCATTCACTTGTTCAGACAAAAGAATTCCACTTGTGTACATAATAAATGAAGGCACGCCTACGTTCTTTGTTCGTATTGTGTGATGGTATGCTATGCTGTCGGTAGGTTTGTGCAGTATGCAATTTTGCGTCGCTGCTAGTTAGTTGCAATCAGTCAGCTCATTCACCAAATGCCCTTGCCATTCTATTCACCATCTTTACCTCAATAATCACCACTTATACTTAAGACATATTAATATACAAGCTACGTTGTATGAGTTGAAGTGATGATGTGAAGAATTGTCGAGTGAAAAACAGATGCAATGTAAGATACAATGTCTGCGGCTGTAAAAGGAAACCCGAGACTGATGGAATACAACTGTGCTGACTTATAGTGTGCAAACTGACATGCGTTAAACAGAACCAAAATGTGCTAATTCCGAAAATAAAACTCAAGACATAAAATCTTATACAATTATATCTAATAAATACTGTGTTTTACTGTACCCACTGCCACTGTAGCTGAAGGAATGGACTATTTCCCCAACTTCGTTTTGTTTGATGTTGGTTATTAACTGGTTTTAAGTGCTACTGCTTTTAGTATTTGCTTCAAGAAAGCAAATACTATAGCAGAGTATAGTACCTGCCTTATTACACTTAACCTCAAATAGTGACAAAGAGTTGTTGCTTTCTCGGATAAAAGTTATAGCATTATTGTGCATAGCTATATACAATGGGATGTATGTATGAAAAACAATTAGGTATATAAAAATGTATAATGTTTAGTAATAAATGTATTTTTACTGACGGATCATTGTTTTGAGCACGAGTAATAATCAAGAGCATAGAGGAAGTGTGAGGAGATTTAAACCAGTTTAAACTGAATTTCCATTGTTTGAAAATAAAAAATATTATTTTTATTTTATGCATTACCTACTCGAATAAAATACCTCACGTATTATTTATACATTTTGTCTGTGAAAAGTTTCGGTTATATGCTATAATTTTAAGTTTTTTAAAACTCGATACAACCTAGAATATGGTGCGTACAAATGTCAAACAAATGCAAACAAATAAAAAGAGAGCCTGAATAAGATGAGATTTGAAACGAACAAGTTATATTGTAGATGTTAATAGTTTTCTTTTTTCTATTACTTGAATTTTTACTTTGATTCACAGCGTACAGACATATATTACGAACATATGGATGCTTCATTTCCGTTTTTATCTATGTAGAAATTTAAATTACAGTATATTATAAGCGTACCTTATTTCTTGTAGTTAACATTACAAAGATTTGTACAAACGGGCAGCAATAAAGTTACAAATGTATTGGGCGAGATGTCATAATAACATATATTTTGGTGTTTACAGCAGTCATAATTATTTTTAGTAATCCTGCTTGACACAATCATGCTGATTGGTCATTATTTGTGTAAGTGGATACATAATAATAAACAATAAATATCATATTTCATAAATTTTGTCCTCATCGTTCCAAATGAATGCAAATTAAGTAATACATATATGGCACCCATTAAATAATTTGAGCATAATTGTAATGTTCAGCTTAAATACTTTAGCAGTCAAAAAGTGGCATTGTCATAAAAGAACAGTTAAAATGGATGAGCCAATTATTGATGATCACCAGAGGTTTTTGCTGTACATTTAGTTGCACGAGTTCTTCGGAAGATTTCATTTGGTAGGTTTGGTTGTTCTCAATCCGATACATTTGCCTAGTTGGACTTTGAATGTGGTCATCAGAGATCTTTTTAGACGAGGGTGGAAAGCTCTATAGTTGCAGGTGGAGACATGCTCTGCTGTGGTAAGGAAATTCGTTTCGCTGTCTTCTCCTGTGAGCAAATAACATTTTAAAATGATGAGTCAGACAATTTCGTGCAATTAGATCATTTTAGTTGTTCTGTTCTGGTTAAATACAAGAAAATTGTTAATCGGGAAGTCTGACATTTTTATAGTACCTGCTGCCATGTGAAGACGTGATGAACCTAAATTGGAAAAGAAGAAAAAAGAAAATCAACATTTATTTTATTGTAACAATTCTTCCTGTCGTTACGTTCAAATACTTTGTGAGCATGCCTTTGCTACTTTATGGCATGGCTAGTCAAAGTTCAAAAACTAATTTGTTTGAAATGCTTAAATGCTTGCATGCATTTTCGTTTATTAGCAATAGTGTGATAAGCGGAGGTTCTGTTTTCATGACATACCATAGCACAACCACCAAATATAATGGCTGCTCCTACACAGGCAGTGGCAATGAGAGCAGGAGGAGAAAATGTGAGATGCGTGAACGTGTACAAGACTATAGCTGATAGGAATAATGGGATTGACAGAAAAAATCCACCGATTGCAACTCCTCTGGTTACAGTCACCTTCTGCAAGAAAGACGTTGAACCTGGAGCTCCTTAAATAAAAAAACATAATAAATATTTATACCATCTTGTCTAAAGCTCTTCAATATTTCAATAAATCCACTACGCATAATGAATGCATTTAAATCTGTATTCAGGATCTCATGCATCGACATGCAACCAAATGCATATCGTATAATCGTATCACTCAATAAGGGCAAAAGTAATTAGTTCATTCATTGAGAGATAATTGCTTTAATAGGTAGGGACGTTTGAAATTCATACTTATCACGAAAAGAAGTAAGATTTATTGGCACGAATGTTTCAAAACATGCACTGAATTCGTAGTAGAAGTCAAAATATATATCTATACGCATTTTATTGATAAATGTACTATGTAGGTATTTACCTGTCACGGCGAAAAAATACTGAGCTGAGGTGACGAGTAATACACAAAGGTTTATTGACAAGCACATTGCGGAAAGACACAAGGTCACTTCGTACATCATCTCCATTTCTCCCCCATCTATGAATATACAAAATTTCCAGTTCACATATAACCAATTAATATTCAGCAGTGCAAAAGCTTTTTGATGGAAAAGAATGGAAAGTAGTAGTGTCTATGTTATATTTATAGTATATAAATAAAATTATAGATGTGCAATATAAAAAAAATATTTAAAAAAATAGGCGTGTGGAGTTCATACTTGTATACTTACGCACAAGTGGAGAGACGATCTGTAAAAGGAAATACAAAGAGTTCAGAGCAAGGAGAAGGGACAGTACAGAAAGTAAGGATAGGGAGCGTAGAACACCATGTCGGAAATATGCCGCATGTGGATGCGACGAGGAAGTAATATTTGAACTATTTGAAGTCTCGTTTAAATGCGTTGGAGGTGGTGGAACTGGAGGTTGGCCAGGAGAAAAATAGATACTCCCATTCATTGGCGGTTTACTGGCACTCCCATGATGATGAACATTTGGAGGTGGTGGCGGTGAGCTGATTTCATCTTTGGTGGTTTGTCTCGAAATCCTGGATGACTCCAAATAGCCTGGACTTCGAGGATTATGAATACTCGGGTAAGATTGATCTAGATAACCTGTGATTATAAAAGCATTGTTTGCATGATATATAAAACATTCACGGAAGAATCAAGCTCGTTGGTTGCACAATCAAAATAATAATTTATTGCTTACTTTTACTGTGTGAGTGTGAGTGATGTAGGCCATGGTGGGGATGCGATGGAGGTCCCTCAATAAATCTGGTGGGGTCAATAATACTTTGATGATGAAGGTGGGAATGGTGAATGGAGGTATCGGCGGAGAGAGACGAACTCGTAAGAGGATGTTGTGTTTGTAGTGGGACATGTGTTGACCCATAATGTCCAATGGAATGTTTTAGCATCTATATTTTTCAAAACAAAATGACACAATAATTGACATTAAACAACTTGCTTTAAGACACGAAAAGTAGGTGTTTGCAAAACTTGATGAATTTATTTTCGTGCTTCACACTTAAATCTTGCAAAATTACAAAATAAGCTGCCAACTTCTTAACCATTCTGATCATATTCATCCCAGCCGAGAATTATTCAAATGGTCTGCAAATTGATTTGTATGGCAATATTTTAGCAGCATTATTATGATGAGTTTTATTCAGTATCATGCCAGACTTTCACTTCATACCAAAAAGCGCAGTGTAAACAAAAAGGCTAAAAATGTATACCTATGCATTGCTACATTGGATGATATACGAATTTCACAGCTAATTTTCATACTGATTCTGTCATCGCTGTCATCATTACCTTGTTCAATTCGGAACATAAACATAGCTGGACAGCCGAAGAGTTATAATCTTGGGTGAAAAGTGACTTGTAACTTGGAGCACGACGATGAAGCAATCAAAGTGCACGTGTGTGTCTGCTCTCCACACAATGAATAGACAAAATCCCACAAAATCATTAACAGGCATAAAAAGCAGCTATGAACGCTCGTGGCTCCGTCAAGTCAAAGTAAACAAACAGTTCACTTGAGCAGTTTTCTTAAAAAGGAATGAAGGAATGCATCTAAAATTGAGTATTTACTTATTTGTGATCACCAATTTTGAGAGAATGAAATGTTTATATCTTTCTTTGCTCTAGTCTGCCATGTATGATGTGTGTACGAAGTAGTGTATCATACATTCATTCATAATGGAAGTGAACATTGAGATCCTTAGAAAAACTTTCTACTTGTACGATGAAAAAGGTATATAAATATATAGGTAACTGGTAACTCACATCTATTCACTTGAGCAATGTTTACATTTTCGAATGCGGATCATTTAATTTACACACCCTCGCTATGAAGGATATTTTCATGTGCAATATGCTAAAAGCCAACAAGAGAACGACCCTGGTGAGGAATGAGGTGTTTTCTTGAGTGTTATTTGTTGAATTCCTTCATGTTTCTCATCCTGCTGAAAAATAGATGGTAGAGGTAAAATTCTAAAAATGCGTAGAGGAAATGAACGCATGAATTTTTCGGCATTAACATTTTATATTGTAGTGTGCGTTATTTTCTCGAGGATACAAGTATGTATGGCACGGACCAGTTGTGGAAAATTTATTACCATGTGCCGAATCGCCAACCAGGAAATTCCTTGCTTTCTGGGATGTGCAAACACAATCCAGTCATCACACTGGGACCTTTTCAACACATCTTCAAGCAATAATGTTTACCCTTGTCGTTAAGTATTATAATAGTGCTTGCAAAGAATGATGAATATTAGCATTGCGTAACCAAATGGAAGAAATTTTTAGTTGGTACCGCGAATGGATAAGGTTGGATGTGTTTATGTTTCTGTGACGT
>JAQIXW010001093.1:0-21672 GCA_034700685.1 Willowsia buskii
GAATTAATATAATACATTTGCTCAATATTTATCATTACACCGTACATTACATATGTATGATTAATCAAACTTATCTTGAGGTCTTATAGGTTGGACGCTTGATGTTTTCTATATTCATTAAATTAGTTAAATTAAGTATATAGCGGACAGCTCATTATTATAGCTAGTCGAATAAATCTAGTTAATTACGCATAGTAATCTTAATCTTGTTAATTTGCATAAACTTACAAATCATGTATTTAGTGAGCCGTATCAAACATGATGTTACTTTACAGCATTAAATACCAAGATGGTTTAAACTTCGCCAGTGCATAACACCATAGAATTCTAAATATACTGCAAACTTTGCTGTTGAAATAAATTCATGAGAATTCTTTGCAGACTACAGATAGCACAAAATGCATAATATTGTTCTCATATCATAATAAGAAATGCAGGTAATTTATGCATATATGCATGTAAATTGTCGCTATATAAGAGAGCAAAATCTTCACCTAGAAAACTATTATCGCATATCACAAGGGACCTAATTACCCTTAAAAGATGTTCGGTAATGTAATGTAACAGCAATTAGCCACATGATTGGATAGTAATGAATCAGCATCTTGAACAGTATTACAGAACATTTGGATCGGAGTCCCATGACTTATTGCTGCAACTCATGTAACCATTCTCAGACCTAAAGTTTACACGATATTTGACCGTAGACGAAAATTGTGTTCATGTATTTCAGCAATTCAGCATACAAGTTTATTTACCAATGCTAACGATATAGATGTCTATCATAATGCCTTTTGTAAGGGTTATACCTTTTACTTTACACTTTTGCCTAGAAATATGTACAAAAATGAGAATACTTGGACACGGTTTGCGGAGAACATTTGTATTAATTTTAAGCTTCTTCTGGTACTTCTTGTATCATCCTCTCCAAAGCCAATACACAAGATGCTTTGCTAGTGACTACGAAGATAATTACGCTATTATGTTTCACATAGAAGCAACGAGAGACGCAGTGACAGTAGCAATCGAGAAGTAACAATCAGAATTCTTAGATTGTCTACAGTGTGTGCGCCTTGTTGGCTTAATATGAACTCCATCTCTACTACTGGTTGGTCTCCGTATAGATTAAATCTCACATCTTCATTCTTCCAAACTAAAACTCGCAAACAAAAAAGCAGCGAAGTGGAACAGGAGTGATTACAGAAAGAAAAAGAGCAAATTGTTTCCACCAGCAAAGCTATGTAAGATCTTGAGAGTTTTGAGAATTCATTTTCTCTCCTAAATTGGTAGCATTCTTGCTAGTTTATACTTAACTTTTTCATTGCACTCCGTTCATGTTGGAATGGGTATGTATATTAAAGTTGGAAAGATTTGTGCAAAAGTATGTGGAACTTATACGAGAGCAATGAAAAAGTAGTACATTTACCTTGTCGAAAATAGTAACTAACTTAAACTGAATACAAATTCATGAAGATAAACCTCGTATTTATACAAAAGCACGAACATATAGAGATAATATAGTAATAGTTCAATTTTCGGTATTATTAAATATATTATCTTTATCTACTGAACTCGCCTGGTTCTATGTGTGTTTTCTGCTAAAAAAAATTGTGGGTTTTAACATTCGAGCTTGTGTGTATTTTATGGAGTTCACTTTAGCCTTTGAACAGACTGCATTTTTCACTTGGGTGATTTTAATGAGTATCTGTTGTAGGTGGTTAACGTTTGCTGAACATGAAGTACTAAAGGGGCTGTAAATGTAAACAAAGCGGTTAAGAGGATCCCATCCCATAACTGATGATGCTGCGTCTTTATGGTACTTTACTTTTTTAGTTGTTGCGTAAAGGTAGCTAACATGAGGACCAAATGTCAGGGCCAAGAAGACAAAAATCATAACATTTCTCATTTCTTAAGGATGAATGACACAAACATGGGGTATGTGAGTAGACTTTTGTGTACATATAGGCCCGGGGAAGCAATTTAAACGTTAATTTCATTTATCTACCGACATTATTTTAGTAAGCTCACCTTATTATGCTATACAGTATTGAAATGTAGTTCACGTATTCACGTATACTACGTAAGCTTTCATAGTTCAGTTCATTTATTGGAAGAAAATTTTGTGTCTATTGCTCATGTAGCACATACGTTGTGAATTTGTGAATACCTCATAGGAAAGTTTTTCAACTTGATATTAAATATTGCGCAACTAAATGCACTTACTTACATCTGCAGTTTGATAATATCAACATATATCTAAATGTTACTCTACGTAAATATGCAACAACATACGAAGCTCTTCAACATTTAAGACAGCTATAACTTATTGAATTTATCTCCTTTTTGTTACATGATATGATGACATACATAATATGCATTAGAAGACGTAACAAGTGTGTAATTTCAGATCTTGTCATTACCAGACTCACCAGTTAGTTAAGATTTTACTTGATACTATGATGCCATCATCATCGCTTATAAAGTAGCGTAAAATACAGAGGACAAGTTTAAACTCGATCATGGCAAAAAACCCTACTTGAATTACACTCAGCATCAAAACCAAGTTCAGTTATAAGCGTCGGTAGACTTTATGCTCTGTACTACATGTCAAGTACCCCTGAAACTGACTAATCATGCAGCTGGTTCTTAATTGCATAATATTGCGTATAAACTAAATGCATATCACTTTTATGACTTGATATCTTTCCTTTTATATTTTCTCTGCATTTCCGATTCCTTGCTATTTTTCATTCACCATGTTACGTATTCTTATGTTCTGCCTTTGTCCCCAAGGATCAATAATAGGCATTCGATTCGTTGTGCTATTGTAACATCACGTTTCAGAGAAAATCCTTAACACTTTCTAAACTAATGAGTCACTATAATCATTAGCCCTAAAGAAAATACATATCAGGTTTGTAAGAACGAGTGACTTTAGGATAAATCGGATCTTTTATGTTTAAATTCAATACAAGAACTTTGCAAACATTTTTCATTTTCTTGAAATGCATTAAAATAGCAGCAATAAAGAGAGATAATTTGTATTGAAAACATTATAACTGAATTTATTTGGTTCAGGGTCTGGTTGCGATAGTTGGGAATACTTATTGGTAGTTGGTATTTGGTATATCGTACCGCTACCACTTCAGAAACCTCAAATGATTTTACTACGATACTACTGTACAAAATCCATTGTTGTCTATAAAATTGGCTGTAAGAATGCTTGGTTGTATTTTTATATGCTTGTACTTACTACTTTGCACAAAAAAACATACAGTGATTCAATCATTAATTGCCATCGTCATGAAAGGGAAGGTGAAAGGGAATCGAATTCAATGACGGATATGCAATTATCTTATGGTTGGTCTTTCGTTTTTTAAGGCTTACGTTGGTGTCTACTTTACAGAGTATTGACTTCATTTAAATTGCCTCAGAGTCCGAATAGTTTTCATGCGCGTATTCCTATTCCTACATTACAAATCACTATCATCAACATAGTATTTGCAGTATATCTTTTGTATTTGACGATTTTCATTTGTAGAATTGCAAAAATGCCAACTATTCATTTAACATTTTACCATTTTTGCAGAAAAGAAGAGTTTATGTTTGAGGTTTCATAGTACCATCACCGACAAATGACATCAATGGAAAATAAAAACCACAAGAGACCATGAAAGCCAATAAAAGTAAAAAAAAATATTGCTTTGTAGAGACCCTACCCAGATGATTCCACAGCGTTGCGGCCTCTCGTCTGCTTGTACCCTGTGTTGCACTGTGTAATTTTTTCTATTAGAAAGAAATCTATTTATTCACTATTGTTTTTGGAGAATTTTGGGGAGCTAAACTCTTTTATTAACAGAAATAAAGCCATGCATGCATTCTTAATAGGAAATGGTGGTAGTCTTCAAATCAAAATATCATCCAATGAACGAGACGAAACTAATGAACAAAATAGATTGTTTTACATAACTTAAAGTTCAAAAGTATGCGTTAGTATTATTATACATATTTTCTTATTTTCTACTCTCATTTGCTTGTAAATTAGTGTGTCTTTCTAAAAAGAACACCGCAACGACTACAAGTCCAAGGATATACACGACTGAAACAAGGCAATTTCAACGATTTGAATCAATACAATTCTTAGAAATCTTAATCGTCAATATCATTGCATTTTTACTATGGAATAAAATACACCATTCATAAATACCTACATGAGCTTTGTAAGCTAGTGCTTACTTGTACTGATACCCTGTAACACTGTAAGATTTAATGCAAATTTCAATATTCACTTCTGGGTGCGACGGGGCCAAGACCAAAGAGATAAAAGATGAATCATTTTTATTTTTCATTATACAATTTTAACATTCGCAATATTTAGATTGTTTATAAATAAAAACTTGTTTGCCTTTACCAAAACGTAGCTTCCTATCTGTCTTAATGTTTCTGTACAAACCTATATCATTATAATATCGATCCAAATTATTATTTCATATAGAAAAATTCAACGAAAAAAAAGCAATGAAATAGATTAACCGATAATAGGACAACAAGAATGCAACATTCTGAGTGGAATCGCAGACCGCTATAAATCCCACAAAAATCAATTTGTATCGCAACTCTCAATCGAATATTGAATTTCAACGTGAAAGTATCAACAGATCAATAACGAAAGGAAAAACTGATCAATTTGACTTGTTTTCGTGGGTATTTCGCATTCATATAAAGTAATGTGCTATTCTGTAATTTGTGTACTCGTATGTATGTAGCTACCTTCAATGACATGATAGCAATGTTTTTCGTTCTTAGAAAAATTAACAAGCAGAAAGTTCTAGCCCCCATAAAAATCAGGCTCGATATGTTCTTCCTTCTAGCGCATAGTGAAGATTAGTCATGTCAAAGCAATAATCCAGCAATTGTGGATAATTTATTATTTCTTTTGTATGTTGTGCATACTGCATGATCAGTGAACGCCATAATCATCTTTTCCCTATTCACCACCAAAGAAGAGTCAAAGGGGCATCAACGGCATCACCCAGAATCAGTTAGACACAGCCACAGAGCACAGCACAACCACCTATATCACTCCAATCGTCATCTTCTTACTCATACCGTGCCGGTTCTCGTAATAAAATAATACCAATGTCGAATTCATCTCGTCGTGTCATTTGCAGTACATGATCTGCTATACAGTTTGTACGTGCTCTCATAAAACACATTTTGTGTTTTCCATCCGTTTTTTGGTAAGACAGGATTTATATCACATTTGTGTTGGCTAAGCTGAAAATTAAAGGGTTCTTAACATTATTACGTGCACTTTCTACGTTTTTGCTTATGGCTGCCTTTATTACAATCGCGTAACAAGCCATACAAACTATGAAGGAAGATACAAAAGAATACGGTTTGGGCATCGTATCAGTAAAAAAATTGTTGGCGACTGACCTCGTTCCTCATCTCATACGGTTTCATCACAACCACCGACCAGCAATCCACCAACACAATGCCCAAATCCAAACCCAATTGCCTGCCAATCTACTTTTGACTTTATTCATGTTTTGTCAGTTTCGTTTCGTTGTAGTTCGTGTGTGTACATGCATGTATGAATGAGACAACTTGAATCGTCGTAAGGCGAACTTAAACGGCAGGGTAATGACTGGTGTTTTGCTAAATGATGAAATGTAGCACTACTATAACTCCTTCCTTTGCTTGATCTATCTGTTTACTCTTGACTTGGCTTTGGCACACAACATCATAAAAAATGAATACAGGAAAGGCTGGCGACTCTGGGATTCAAAGAGACGGACTGTGCAAACCTAACGGTGGTAGTAGTGGTGGTACAAGTGTAATCATAGTCATCATCATTATCATTAGACAAGCAAGTGTGCTGACAAGAAAAACACGAGCTTGAACACAGCATCCCTTAATGATTGACATCGTAATATTATCATCATGAATGAAACGAAATAAACTTTTTGTTTTACACATGGGATCATCAGAGCAAGCTAATTTTCTATATCATAGGTAAATCTGCCATTATATTTAGGATTGTGATTGCATTGATTACTATTAACATTATGTACTGACCGATGACTCAGGACTAGTTCAAACTAATTTATAAAAAATTAGGGTAAGTGTAGGTGGGTCAGACAAGGCAACATCAGTATTTCCTCTCCGAAGAGCTGGTTGTCGACCGATGCATCTTTATGATGAATAGTGTCATATTTGGTCTGGTTTTCATATTTGTTTACTTTTCCTATAATATGATGGGTGACATAAAGCAACTTTAAAACGATGCTTCATCATCATTTATTTTTAGAATGGACAAAACCTCGAGGAAACTATGTGTAGTTATAAGTCTTGCTATATTATTTACTTGAGTTTACTTTACGAAAAATATATTCTGTTACCCCTTCCTTACATCTTCTCACACTTTCACATCAATATGAATGATCTCTAATCTGCGGCTGAATGTGACACATTCTGTAGTGAATGAAAAGAACCTCTACCATTAAAATAGTGAATGTATAAACCCACCCATTTATTACAGCTAAATATTCACAGGAACATTCTTGTCATGATTTTATGCGCAAGATTAAAATAGTTGATAAAGCATTGATTGCTTTAGTACAAATATAGGAATAAAATGAACTTCCATTTCATTTACCATCCAAAAGTTTTATATTGTCCCACAATACATCGGCACACACAAATATTTACTTTTGTATTGACTGCTGTTACAAAAAAAAACCCTTTTGCCTGCAATTAAAATGTTAAAAAATGTTTTCATGTTTCAGTTCTTGTCCTTATAATAATGTGTGTGTGCATCTCTATAATTATTGCACTTTAGCTCAGCAGCGGTGCAAAACACACACTAGATGTACTGGCTGATGGCTGGTACAGCAAACTGTTTAGTTCTTGATGATAGATTCTGGTTTCTGATGTTGATTTAGCAAACTGATAGAAAGGACCCAACATTGGTAAAAAATGAAGCTGTTGCTGCCAAACGGTGGGTCCCTTGTTTAATTCGTATTATGCGTGAGAGAGCATTTCTATTTGCATTCTTGTGTGCATGCGAGATCTGATAAAGTACTATAGTAGTGAGTGCTGATGGCGAGAGGAAGATAATGCTGTGGTCATGATATGGTGGTCTAGTCGCTTTAGAAGTATAAAATTTGCCTACAGCAAAAAGTCCGTACATAATATTATTGAATAGTTTGCAGAGAGACATGCACGTTCAGTTTCTATGTTCCGTTGCTTTGCTCTCATCTTCTCCGTTCTCTTTTATTTTTATTCCACTGCATTCACTATTCAATATTGAAGGTATACACATAGTTTTCATAACTATCATAACATAATATTGTATGCTAGTGTATGGTAGAAGAGCTCGCATTTCAACCCTTGGTATATTACAGCTCGACAGACTGGTTCATTGGAACTGAAATAACAAAAGAGAAGAATTGAAGAATGAAACTATACTGTTTTTGTTCAACCGATAGAAGGAGCATGAATAACAAATGCATAGGTATATATTTTTGCAGCCAAGCTTATTTCTTTTGTGTGCAAAGCAAAACTATATAGACATCATAAATACATGGTAGAATTTTGGCACTTGCTTGTTTGGTTGGAGTTTGTGTTGTCTGTTGATCGGACTGAGCAGGATTTTGATGAGGATGAATTCAGTATTGCCAGTAGTGCTTGTGTGAGAGGATGCACAGGTGTGCGGTCTCTGTGCTGCTCGATATAAAAATGTATAGTGAAAATAGAAGGATGATGGTGACTGTTGATTGTGAAAAAGTGCATGAATAAAATATTACACTACTAGTGTCTGAGAGAGGCAAGGACCTGTCATGGTAGAAGTGGTCCTTGGCCCTTCAATTGAAACGCAAGATTAAGCGTTATGCAAAAGGTTCCTTCTATGTTACAGGGTTTTATAGTGTGCAAAATTGCAGTGTAGGTGTACACTTAAAAAATTAAGTGATGGTTGTGACGATGCCTTTTTGCTCATTTTCTTGTGCAAGTTTGTACAATTATCTAGATTTTGGTGTTTGCGGGGACGTCGTAAGTCGTAGGTAACACATAATACATATATAACCTTTAATTTTTTAAAGTTCAAGATGATGACATATGACGGTGAAAAAGCAGTGATAACTAATGTGAGGTTTTTGTCATGAGTCATAAAAGTGAAGTTGATTAGTAACAAAGAAAAAATAAATGTATGCATGATGATGAACACTATACAAGAGTAAATGAATGCGTTCTCGTTTAAGGAGGTTCAATATTCGAGTAGGAGATGGTATTTTACATGATATAGTAATAGTAATAATCACTTTAATAAAATATTAGGGTAAAGTTTTAATTTAATTCATGCAATAAAAATATTACATATAAAAGAACACTTCTGTCGCAATAGGCGTTAATAGAACTGTCATTAGGCATTTTGATGAAGCTTTTTATGTGACTTAGAGCTTATTATGGCTCATGATGATGATGACAAAACAATCGTCAGTTCTGCTGAGACAATTCCAGTTCAAATAGCAGTTACCTAATTTGATATTCCTATATACATACTTATTGAGAATCTATATATACAGTTGACAGTGTACAATGAATATGAGTTTGCCAAAAACGCATTTCGTTTTAATAAAAATGCATAAATAATAAAATATATTTAACTGAGCTTGGATTAGATTTTGTGATAGTAAAGCTATAAAAAAATTGGCAGCTGAAGAAATACATTATAAATAAGTCAATACACCAAAGATACTAGAATTATCTTCCTCATTGTCAGCGTATTTAATTTTTTATTTGCCTTTCTTTGCTTTGATACAGCCATATTTTTGTCCCTGTTGTATGTTATATTTTATAGATCCTTTGTTTTCTTTTTAAAATTATTTGGTGATAAGGATATTTATCCCAAGTTAAATGGTTTACACTAGTTTACAGTAATGTGCATATGCACTGGTACCGTTCGGATTGTGCTGATTCATTAATGGCCAGTCTTAAAAATAGATACATGATATGGGATTTATGATTTCTCATTATTTATGGCATAACAGTTGTTAGTTATTTATTATGAGTATGATTATTAAAAATATGTTTTTCTTTACCATGTTGTTCATTGCATTAATGTGACCTAGCAAGTTGAATGCATTTTATTTAAGTGTATTGGTACTACTATTAACGGAGATTAATGTACACGGATAACGGACAGTAGTAAGCCTCACTCAACCTACATATAGATTGAAAATCCGATTTGCTGTAGGTGTGTGTACCCGTGTTGCGCAACTCATCAGAAAATCACGGGAAATATTAATCTAGCAGTTGTGTTAAACGGTTATAAACGAATGACTAATCTTTAACTGGCATAAGAGGATCTAGTCAAAGTTAAGCATTGTCCTCGTAACTGTAAGTCAGAGTCAGATATGTAGGTAGCAATCAGTGTAGGAGGCACAGGACGCTTATAGCTGCAAATTAATCCTGTTAATAGAAGTGGCAATTATGTGCTTCCTCAGAAGAAACTGCAGCAGAAATTGCAGTAGCTGTTTCATTGACAAAAACACATACAGCCAGCCCATTTTTACAAATGTTCGTTTCAAACTGAAATTAAAGCAAGTAATAGTATGGTAATATAATAATACTCACTGCGTGTACATGCTGACACTTCTGTGCAAAACAGTGGTTCCAAGTTCCAATTGATACAATGTATATAGGTGCAGTGGAAAATTTTCAGGGGACAAAATTTCCTATCCCCAGTGAGATTTCCAAGCATGCAACTGCATCATGTATTTCCTTGAAAGTAAGATGATTCATTATGAGGAATAAAAAATATTCCTCTGCACCACAATAATTGTGTGATGCTGTGATTACGACTGGGTATATACAAATAAATTTACCTATGCACATGCTTGTGCATTCTGCATTCACACTCTTTCCATTGTCCAAAAGGTTATACCTGCAGATTGGATATTAGGTAGATATTTTAAATTAAAAACTGCGACGTATGTGGAAAAATGAGCAAATATTATGCATAATGGATTCAATTTCGATTTTTATGGAGGCCCATATGTAATGCATAGTAGCAGGACACGTTTGATTTTGGTAGAAACAGGCACACAAAAACAAACCGGAAATAGGTGTATGCCAGGCATGGTATACCATACCTATTTTACGTTTGCGTGCGTGCTACATAATAAACCCCAAGAGACAAAAGCAGAGTATAAGCTAAAATCAACTTTCTAACTTCAGCAGTTGGTGTAGTGTGAGCTGACGTTTCTACGATTTCGGCTCTCTGATATATTTGATTTTGCATTTATAGTGAAGTAAGAGAGGAACAAAAATGCCAAATCCACTTAAAAGCATCATTGGTTATGTGTTTCGTTCCACACATGCATGTAAAGAATTTCCATTTCACTTTTTTGACCATTAACCACACACACCAAAAAAGTGAACGTGAAAACTCATGAATAAACTATGCACGTAATGATTACGCATTTTACTAACAGCTTATTTTCTGGCGTTATATTCAAAGCTTGGAAATTGTCGCATTCAAGCTAGACTTAATGTAACATTTTGTATGATTGTAATCGGAAGCTCTGTAGTAAGTAGTAGCTGAAAAAGTGCGACGATGCTACTAAGAGAAGAATCAATATGGCCTTATATACTTTCTTATCATAATGACACTTGCAATTTAAACTTGAGAATACTTTCCATGAAATAAATATTGTGATGATTTCTGACTTTGCATTTCTTTGAAATATCTACGTATTTATAAAATTGAGATTCGTTAATTCCTAACTTAAGATACAAACAACGTGATGGAAAGGACAAATGTATGTACTTAGCTTACATATGTAGTCTTTTATCAGTTATAATGATGCAGTAATACTAATACCTGTGAAATTAGGTTCTGAATCGTAGAAACTCAATTATCTGAGTTTTTTCCCTACTTTATGAAAAATCTTGTTAGAAAACGTGGGCGCAGGTTTGCTTTATACCACTACCACCGTGAGAGTTTGTTAATTAATGAGTTTCTCAATAGGGATTTCTGAAAATCGATTTATATGCACAGAGGTTAATCCCCTTTTGCTCAAAATTTCTGTACTGGCTGTTCTATGTACACACTCATGTTGATGGTCTGTAGACTTTTGCTTCTAAATATTTACTTGTACTGGTATACTGTTACCTGTGTATTTACTGTGTAGGCCAATTAATACTTACTTTTCCTTTAGTTTGAGTCTACATTTGTAGCCAACGTTCTCTGATGTAGTTTCCGTATTGCACGAAACATATTAGTTAGATAATTACCCGGAGCAATGTGCTTTACCCTCTGACGGGTTCATTATGTCATCTCATGTTTGATATCAACTATCCAGGAACGGAAGCAATTACTGTATCATCATGTTCCAAGGCACTGTTCTGACGACGGTGATAAATGATATATGGAACTGGTAGATCAAAAGTTTTTATACATTACTTGGGTTAATCTAGTTTTTACAGAACATTCCGTCTATGTATTATTCTTTAGCTTCATGACTATGGCTAGAAAAGGTCACAATAGGTTGAAGAAGGCCTATTTGAAATATTGTCTTTCTAGCTTCCAGAGTAAGCTATGAAATTGAAATTGGATATGGCAACTGCTTGGCATGAGAAAATTTCCAGCGCTCTACTGTTATATTCAGTAGAATGATTTTTATGTTTTACCTTTTAGCGAAAAGCGACTACGTTTTCACTTTATTGAGTATTCTTTCTTTATATCAAAAAGCAGCTTCAACGGCTTCAACAGCATATTCACAGCTCCACCCTGACACATGTGTACGAAGTGAGGAAAGTGTGACGATGACCGTGTATTTAACTATACACACACACACACACACACGAGGAAAAGAGAACTCTTGCTTTGATCGCATATTTTTCCTTGTACGCACAATATTATCCTAGTGTTGAAAAGAAAACGAACAGTTTTTGCTAGCTCTTCTGGGCTTGACCCTAAGTGGTTAGGTATATGGGATCGTGGCAGTAAATGTTGTTTACAGCAGAATATTTTACGACATCTCACATTGCGTTTTTCTCCCTTCCCGATTTCCAAATGGATATTGTGTGTGAACCCACAAAAAGGCTGGCTGCGTTTAGTAGTTTCCTATTATTTGTTTTCTTCCACTTGAGCAATAAAAGGAATAATAATGGTCAAGGGAAGGAAAAGGACAAAAATCATCATTGCCATCATATACCTAGTTGCCTTCATAAAGCTCTAGTAGTTCTAATATGGTATTTTGTGACTCACACAAGCCAGCTTTCTGATTCTACATCTTACCCTTTGGTCACGTTTCTGTTAAAAAAGTAGCTCCATATTTTAGTTTTTATTGTGTGTTCACTCGTTATTTTATGCGGATTCAACCGACATTATCTCGAAGGGTTTGCTTAGAAGGTTGGCAGTGGCGATACATTTCAGTAAGGAGTGGAAATGACAGGAAGTAGTATGAACTTGTGCGTGTTCCTTTCTAGCAAAGGCTACATGCAAGACAGCACCAAAATGTCGTGTTGATTTGTCTGAATCTGACTATAGCTTAGTTCTCGTTGGAAGTAGGATCAGGAAAGAGAGGAGCCCTTTTTTTGTGAACCACGCTTTGTACCCGGGGAGTCGATCATGTATTTATTTCTGTTTGTTGAAACTTGAGCAAATAAACTATTTGTTCAAAATAAATATTTGGAAATCCCGTTTGCGTTGAGTGAGTCAAATGCATTGGCATTCATCTCGAAATCTTTTAAGGTTCAGTCGATTTGTAAATACGAGCAGGTTACTCAAACTTTTAATTGAAATTCTACTCTTTCTTGAGGCAGAGCCTGTAGACGATGGCTGAAACGCATACTTCCTGTAGCCGTCGACATTATGATTATGTCATGTACTTTCTTCATGTATCTAGTTATGTCCCAGCATATACGTAGAGTATGATTGAATGATTAATAAAAATGCTGGGCAAGAACGACGAAAAGAGTATGAAAATCGTTCAAAATATGTTCCAGGTTGTTAGCCATAGGGGGACAACGCAGCAATTATTGTGTAAATCACATGAACTTAAATGTGAATGCATTATGAGAATAAAATATCTTTCATTTCCTATAGAATAAAGTAAGATGAGAGCATCTAATTCCATTATCTACTGAGATAACATTTGTCTGCGCTTTCGGGTAGATTAAGGCTGCATTTGTACTTTGTACTTCACAATCACAACTAGTGTACTGCCCATCACCCTTTCAGATCGTACCAGTTTTCTGTAATATGGCGAGCTTAAAACTCTAAAACCCAAGAATGACCCAAAAATAACTTTTGCATGCATTTTTGTTCATAAAGAATGGGAGTCTTTAACCACTAACTAATTCCTCGTACGTTTATCTTGAAATGTGAAAATGACTCATCATTTCTGGTTCTGTAAATGCTCCATACTTTGTATCTTAACCCTTTCTCCGTAAGTTTGATGCATAGTTCTTCACAATTTGGTAGCTGACCATTGGCATTAGGTACTGTAATAGACGTACGGGAGCAGAAAGACAGGGTACCTATGTTCAGGCCTGTCAGGAGGTCGTCGGATGTACCTATGTTGAGATGCTTGCATAAAACACAGAATTTCATCATTACATTCAATTATCTTCTGTCTTATGTCATGTCATTTGCATTTTGTATTTACAAAATGCTCATTCAGGTTCAGGAGTATCTAATTTCATATTTTTTGGTTTCTTATTTCGTTTCAGATTTTCATGATCTTTCCACGAGCTTTGTTGATACACATTCCAACGCTCATTTCCTGAGAAAAGCGGACCACGCAAGCAGCCAAAACGATTTCTCAACAAAATACTCGCAACATGGGCTCATTTGAAATCACCTAACTGCAAACAGTGACTATTTCTATATCATTTACAAAAATACTAGTGCTTCAAATCGACTGCCCTTCTTCTTGGCTCAAACCAAACAAGGATGAAAAGGACACAATCACCACCATCATCGTCATCAGTAGAACTCATTGTCAGTAAAGGAAGTGGTAGCGTTATATGACAGCGTTCCTCCCTCCACCTTCTAAACGACGATTACAGCATCACTACCACCACAGGCAGTGAAGGGAGGAACCTACAATTATACTACGTATTGTAGAGTGACCCACGAGTCGCTTATCAGTTACATTAGTTAAGTGTTTATAACGAGTACTATCTTAGCTGAGATTTCTACCACAATTTGACATTTCATGTCTTTCATTCCCAATAAATTACAAAAACTACCAAGTATTATCAAGTGAAGATAAAAGAAAAAACCTCATCAGAGTCTTTCTTTGGAGTCTTCAGTCATCGATTTCGTACTTTGTAGCAAAAACGCACACAAAGTTTTTCACGAGAGAAAATAGCAAGAAGTTCTTCGAGAAGAAAAAATTGACGAAGAAGAACTAAAGTGCGTGTAGTGCTATTGTGCTCTACGGTTTTTCTTTTGAAATTGATTGATGTTGTTATTCGCACATCTGCTGTGCATGTACACGTCTTGCTGAAGACGTGATTCATTAGCGGAAAGGGGAGGTAGACCCGGAAGAAGTTTTAACGGAGAGTTTAGCCATTATTGAGCTGAGAGCAACGAAAAAAACTTTGCTTGAGTTTGCAACATTATTATAATAATGATAAGTATTACGAGAAGAGTATAATTATATGGGAGAAGTAGAGATAAAAAAGCGTTACAAGTGACTGGCTTCGAAAACGAACCGAGACCGTGAACAGTGAACAACACCGACAATTACGGTGGTGGTGAGAGAAAAGAGTTTTTGAGGTGGGAGAACGTATAAGGTCAGCGTAGAGTTTACTGCTAAAAAAGCAACATGGAGACTGACGTTAGTGACGGGGGATCATCCCTGGAGATGATTTCCAACGCAGCGCCAACGATGAATACCCTAACCCAGCCAACAATAGACTTTTCCTTGCCGAACATGTCGGATAATCAGTGGCGCTCATCGTACGAATTTAATGCTGCAGGCATGCAAGTAGTTTACCTTATATCGAATTTGACACTCCATTCGATATTCCCAACGTATGACCAGTACCTCGAGTATGGGCTCAACTACACAAACTATACTGAACTGATGGACTTGTCACAAGTGGACTGGGAGAATCTTGTGTGGGACAACAAAGGTCCACTCGGGGTGGTAGTTGGAGGATTATTGTTTATAGTCGTGTTAACCCTGTGGGGCATATGTTGGTGTTTTGCAAAGTGTTGTTGTGGGGAGGATAGTTGCTGTTGCAAGTGTTGCGGGAGTGGGGAAGATGCTGAGGATCTCATGGCTGCCAAGTTGGAAAGGAAAAGAGACAAATGCAAGCGAACCGCTTGTGGGATCGTTTTTGCAACTTTGATTGTTGTTTTCATGTAAGTTTTTAAAAAGAAATCCTCACTATGTATCATCGCATGAGAAACATTTTGCTACGAAAAAGTTCAAGTTTAGATGGAGCGATTGAATGTGGTAAAGGATGCATTTTGTATGTAGGTAATTGTAATTATGTAGTATGCCTTGGATTGTCAGCGATATAGGCAAGCTTGTAATTTAGTATATTATCATGTTTACGATGTTAGTGATTGTTCCCTAACTATCTCGGCGAAAATTCAACTCTTTATGGACTAGTCACGACTGCCAACCATGAAAACAAAAATAAATATGTGTTATTAAGTATTAAAAATATTTTTGCAGTAGCGTTTTCCTTTCGTGATCATGAGCATTTGTAGAATATTAAGGTTAGTTTAGCTGCAACTTAACTCAAAGTAGAATCAAACTTGGTTTCATTATAAAAACGGGCAAAGCAAACTTTACAAAGTAACACTCTTCGTTCGCCGTACGAGTTCGGATAAAATGAAAGATGAATGCTCATCTTTAAATCATACAACATATCTACATTACAAGCCTACCCCAAGTATGTGAAACAAAGAACTACGACTTTTCATGGAAATTATAAAAACGAGTTCTACTCATCATCGTGATGAAGACGAAGCACACATAAAGTTTAGGTTCAAGGTCAGTTAGATCATGCATGAATTGATTTGATTAATTTGGCGAGTTTTGAGAAGCAAATGAAAATCAGCCTTTTGCTTGCTTGAGACTAGGTACTACATAATCTAGGTTGTCTATTTGAATTCAATAAACTTTGATTGCTTTTCATTGAAAATGAAAATATTATATGTGTGATTATTTAAGCATCCTTTCACTAGCAAACTTTTGAATATTGAATAAAGATGGGCATTCTATCCCCTACCTCACCACGTGAGTTTTTGCTGAAATCATCTTCTAATAATTAAAATATTTGCAAAAATACCACACTGAGTAGAAGCGTAAAGGAAGAATAAAAATGTATACAAAGATATCAGCTAGTGAACAATGACTTTGACTTGATTATATTCTTAATGATTAAAACTGATTGGTTTTTTCCTTCACAGGTTTGGGCTTGTGTGTTGTTTTGTGACAAACGAACAGATGCGTATCAGCGTCGAGCGAATGCCGGAGGACGTTGACAACTCGTTGGCTGATGCGGACATTTATTTGAACGCCACAGATAGGCAAATCAATGCCCTTTTTAAGGATAACTATGATCTCCTTAGCGTAACTCTGAATCACATTCTGGATCGTAAGTTTTCTTCTCGCTTTTTAGCTATTTTATTACCGTGCATTCCACTCCCACCAACGCTCCGTCATTTTCAATTCTTGCGATTTCATTGCAGTACAGAAAAACTTATTTGCAGAATTCAAACACCCTATTATTATGCATTACGTAATAAAAGAGAATGCTAGTTTGGAAAAACAACGTTAACAATGTAAAACATTAAAATGGGAGGGGTGAAAGAAAAGGATCGTGTAATAGGCCGTGGGAAGACATGAAATGATGTAATTCTGTTCTGTTGAATAATTCAGAAAATTCTTTATTTGATAGCATCAAACATCATGATTTTTGTCTTTATAGCGTCAGCTCTACTTCCTAAATGTAAACACATTCTGAAAGCAAGGTTAAGGTTCTGACATTTTGCTGTAAATGCATGCAAATTTTTTTTTATCGTATGGCTATGATTAGAGGAAGTAGACAGGAAGGAAGAAGAGCAACAAAATTCATAGGAAAACAAGAAAAGGATATGACTAGTGTTTTCTCTGTTCAGTCAGCGAAAAAAAATTGCAGTAGTGTTACTTTTATTATGACAAGCAAAAAAATTGGGATATCATGCCAGAAAATCAGATAGCATGAAGAACCGAGTACAAAATTGCGTTTTATTGCTGTACTCACAAAGAAAGGGAGAGGCACCCATAATCTGTTGTGGTTTTAAAAAGAGGAGAAGCTTTTGTTTTTACAAAAAAAAATTATGGGAGACAGCAAACAGCTATGCCAGGGTTGAGTGACTTTTTCACTCACTTCAAATTAATGCTCTGTTATGTGAAAGAAATCTGCGAAATTCTCAGGGTTTTATGATTCTCGGGCGACGGTACTATACGGCCATGCAGGCTTGCATTACTATACACTATGTTGTATGTAGTACCTGGTAGTATTTTAAATGTTAATTTTGTATAATGTGTGGTCTTTTAATTTGTGGTCCTAGAAAGCGGCGAGATAATCAAAAACGGACTTTCACGCAAAACAGGCGCTCAGGCGCTGAACAACTTGACAGATATTGTAGACACAGTAGAAGAAGTACAAAAGAATGTTATCAACGTGGAAAAAATATCCAAGAGTCTCAAACAGCTAGCTGACCGGTTGCAGACTGGACTGTCTGATAGCAAAGTTCGACTAATGGATAATCTCGACCAATGTCTGACGCAACAATGTGAAGAGTTGAAGAACATGCCAGAAATTAGGAGTCTTCGTGTGCAGAATGATTTCCAGAATGTAAGTAGACTTTTAAAGCAAAAACGTCAAAATAGTGTTTAATTACGAGTTTTTGAATGCGTGTGTGTGGGCGGCACTAGACGCTATTAATGATGGTGATGGGTTTGGTGTAGCTTTACTAACTTTAATGAATAACGCATAAGCAAGCAATAAGCAATCATTGCAACTAAACATTTTTCATAAAGAAAGGGGCAAATAGCAAATACATTATATATTCATCTTCAATCTGTCTTTTTTTCTTCTCTGCTGCTCAAATTAATAATTGTTGGGGAGCGAAGGCTTTGGCAAAATACTATCCTAAGGTAAGAAAATGTGTATTCAATTAATGATTGCCTGTGTCAGTAAAAACGGAAAAAACCTTCCATTTGCATGATTATCAGGATTACCTTTGCTGAGTCCAGATACTCCATATGAGCTATAATGTATACATTTTCAGTACGAATCTATAATTTATTGCTTGAATTTTTATGCTGATTGAAATTTTTGCAATTTTTGAATTAAAAAACATTTGCTGAGTATTACTATGTACTACTTTATAGTTGCATGCATCCAATTTTAACATTTCAGTAGTATATTAGTAACCTGTATTTAGTTTATGTAAATGTTTTTAATGTACATGGTTTTAGTAGAAGTAGAAGAAGTACGGATTTATCCTTCGTATTTTTGGTTCTTATCTTGTTGTGATTCATTTAATATTTTAGTTGCCAAACATGACGGAAATCCTCCGAGAACTAAGTCAACTGTTGGGCACGGATGTCCGGAAGTCAATTGAAGACGGAAAACGTGCATTCAACCAATTGGGCGTACGAATCAAAACGGAAGTAGAGCCAGTCCTCCCTGAAATCAAGGATGTGATTGATGACACGGGTAGGGAATTATCCGGAATTGCCAAATCTCTGTCGCAAGCCCTGTCTTCTGTACCAATTGACAAGTACAGGGATCATGTGAGGGACTCGGAGGTGGTCATCAAGAAATATGCCCCGTATAGATACTACGCTGTGCTAGGGGTCTGCGGTACACTGGCATTCATTTTTACGTTGTTGACTCTGGGCATTTTTATCGGATTCTGTGGGCGTCAGCCAGGATCTGAATACTCCAATGAGTGTTGTTCTCGTAAGACGGGCTCTTCTTTCTTGAATTGGTAAGTACAACTAAATGTATATTTTTACTCTCTGAATTATTATTTTGCCACATTTACTGAACATTATTGTTTTCATTTGCAGTGGAATTTTCTTCATGTTCCTTACCGGTGGTATTTTAATGGTCGTTGCTCTTGTCCACTTTGTCGGAGCTGGAGCGCTTACTCAAGTGGTTTGTGAAGCAGTACATAACGCAGACAATAGGACTGAAGATGCATTCCAAATTTCCCGTTTGAAGATTAACAATCACTACGAATATGAGGCTCCTCCTTACACTGACATAATTCGAGAATGCAAGGGAGGAGCAAGTGCTTACAAAGCCCTCCGACTCTCCACTGTATACGACATTGATAACATCACTGCCCTTGCTGATCGATTTAAACAAAAAGCAAGACGTCTAGCAAACCAAGTCTCTTTGCCAGAGGAAGCCACGGATGGTATTGTATTCCTGACTCCAGAAGCTAAGCAGCAATTAATGCGATTCTCTCGCAGTAAAATCAACAAAGTCAAGTTTAATGAGTTTGCCAATCAACTGGAAGATTCCATTATAAGTGTGGATTTGAAAGATATCATCAAAAGGCTCAATATGACCATTGAGGAATCCGAAACGAATGAAATGAGTAATAACGTGAGAAGTCGTCTTCAAAACGAGGTCTTGATTTTGGAAAGTCTTCAGGATAAAGTGCTGACCCCGATGGTATCCGAAGTAAAAAATGCGATCGAGAGTTTGAACTTTTTGTTTGAACAGCAGAAAGAATTGACCACCAGGGTGGAAGGAGTCGCTGAAGCAGCAGAAAGGGCACAGCAAAGTCTTCGTAATTCCGGAGCCACACAACAAGTAAGTTTTTACAATTTAAAAAGTCTACCCAGAAATGCGTGCTATTATTTTCATATGAACTAAATTGTGTTTTTTTAAAATGTTTTCTTTAGGTTCGTGAGCTGGCCACAGAATTTGAGACAGAGTTTGTCCGTCACGTAGAAGATTATGCCAATTTCACTTACAAGTCCATTCGAGATTCCGTCGGAGATTGTCAGCCACTCTATAATTCATTTAATGCCACCACTACAACATTCTGCCATAAAATTGGTTCTCCCTTAGGAGCCTTCTGGTTCTCACTAACGGGCATTCTTCTTCTCTTCATTCCTCTCATCGTGATCGCCATTCATCTCGCCAGACTTTACAAAAAGTACCGTTATGCAGGATACGAAAGGTATGAGTTGTGCTCGTTACACAGTAGACTGTCATATTATTATTGAAAAAGTAATTTAGCCTTTAAGTTGTAGTAGAGTATTTTTCATATTAGAATTCGTCCAGTTTTTGTTTAGAATTTTATTATTTTTAGTTTGATAATTTTTGACCTGTAAAAACGTATGATTGTGATGAGCAAACTAATTTACCATTAAAAACTTGAATTACTCTTAAGTTTTAACTAATATTTTCCCGGTGACTGCCTTTATATATTTTGATTAATTAGATCATACCTGTTTTATATGGTTTGTGATATATAATTGTAATATAGGTAATATGAAAATTTGCTGTGATGTGAGATACTTATTAGGTTGATTGATTGTGACTCGTGTGTATTGTTGTGATATATTTTTGCTGCTGCTTTTTGCTGTTGGGATCATTCAAAAAATTAAAATCAAATTGCATTATTCACTGGGAATACTACTACTTTTGCAGTGAAACATATTACTCAGCCTACGGAGATGGTGATACAATTCCACTCAGCCTCAATGCCAAGTATGTCCAAATTGTCCTATTAACCTATTAATATATTAATTGTATACATGATAAAATATAATGTTGCGAGTCTACTAACAGTTATTAACAAAAATGTGAATATACTACATAGTTTAAGTTTAAAAGCATAGTATATATTATGCTTAATTTTATTATGACACCTGTTGTGTGAACAATGTTTTAACAAACGTGTTTTTGATTTTTTTTTGTGTGTTCTTTAAAAAACCATGATGATACGTAGCGGTGGAGGTGGCGCCCGTAGACACAAACGTACCCGTGAACCATCCCATTCTTCTGGTGGAGAAGGAAGAGGTTCCAGGTTCCCTTCTAGATTTGAAGACACCTCACAAAAGTACGTGCAGAGAAACTGCTGCTTTCCAAATGTAGTTAGTTGACTATTTAAAAAAGCATGATTTTCTATCTCGGTATTGTATTGTGTTATTGTGCATATGCTCCAATTTACATGATGTAGCTCGGACTCGGACTGAAATATTTTATTTGAATGTATAATTTGAGGTGTATATACTTTTATGTGCATTTTTTAAATGACATTTTTAATTTATGGTTTAACTAACTCTTTTGTTTTTACTTTTTGTTCTTTTTCATCATCCCTCTTCCCTTTCAATTTATTATTTTTTTCTAATCAGTCCTTCTGACTTCCGTCACTTACGTTTACCTACGTCTTCATTTACAAACAACCAAAGTCATCATCGCCGATCTGGACGACCTCATCATTCGTCATCAACAAATCAATCCACCAATTCTACTGCTGGCCTAATTGGGACAAGAAATGGCCAGCAACCTCGCTCAGCGTCTTCTGCAGCTCGTACTAATATACGATTTGTAGATTCTGAGTTAATGCCGCATGAGTATGAAACGATAAGAAACATTATAATTATACTTTTTTTT